>SNQJ01S0004532.1:134762-155722 GCA_010110895.2 Picea sitchensis
AAGGTTAGTGGGTCCAAACATGAATACAGTGTTTCTAATATGTGCAGGTAAACCTCCTATATACTTCATAAGGGTTTCCTGTGTATGTAAAGGGATATCTAACATCAATGCCATTTTTTGAAAGCCATCAGTATACTCTTGCACTGTTTGTCCTTTTATTAGTTTTAAATATTGCCATTCAATTAATTCTTTTTCTTTATAACCCAAAGGACATAATTGTTTCCTAAGCACAGAAATGAAGCTTTGCCATGATGGAAATACATTACCCACTTGTTGCGTTCCATTTTGCAACTTGCTTTTCCACCATATGAGAGTTGTGCCTGCAAGTCTCAAAGATGCCAACTTGATTTGTGTGGCCTCATCCTTGATCTGTTGCACACTGCAGTAAACCTCCATCTACCTGACCCAATTGTCAAGTCTCTCTGCATTAACTTCACCATCATATATGGGTAACTCAAATTTAACATCAAGTTTTAACAATGGAATTTCATTCTTATGCTTATGAGCATGTTTCTTTGCATTAGATTTAGAACTTAGACTTGAAGAAGAAGGAGAAGAAGGAGGTGATGATGGAGGTGAAGGAGGAATCTGAGGACGATCCTCTTCCTCTTCAATTTTTCCCTTTGAAGATTCACCCAAAACTAGTCTTTTCTATTCCAAGTAATCCTTGTACAAAACTTTCACCATCTCCGACATAGCAAGGAAAGTTTTCCGAAACTCTTTCTCATCCTGAGAAAGCCATTCTTCCGATGCCATCTTCTCGCTGTTATAAGCTCTCTTTCTCAATCCAATTAATGGATTCTCTGCAACAATCTCACCTTCACCATGCTGTATCTTTTCCCTGGTTAACATGCAAAACTCAAATCCAAATGTCAACTAGCTCTGATACCACTTGATCCGAAAAGATCTTTTAATGACTGTGGTTGAGTTTTTAATTGCATGTTATTATTAACCATTTAAGAAGATAATGAAAGCGGGTAAAGATGATAGAATATATCACAACCATAATACAAAATACAGATCTGAACTGAAGCAATAAGAACAACAAACCATAACAAGATAAGTGATAACGGAGTTTGGCACAAAATTGGCTACGTCTTCGGGCCTTTGTCTTAGTGGGGGAGGCTTCTTTATTAATTCTTCAATGCTTGCACAGTATAGAAAAATTACATCAAATGGATATCATACTAGTCTCACTGTGTTATTCTCAACCTTAGAAATCCAACACAACTGATGACATTGAAAAAGACTGAGTGTAGCTCCCAGAAATGGTCCACAAGCGTCTGCTCCTCAACAGCTTCCCTGCATAAAAATGGTTTTGGCTTGGCTTTGCTTCAGCATAACTCTGATATGACTTTCCTCTATGGCCTCAAACAGGCCTAGTTTTTATATATCTAAAGTTGGTTATCCATCCCCAACTTCCTCCAAAAATCTGGGCTCAAATCCCCCTTCAAATCGCCCAAAATCCCCAAAAAATCCATTTTCTGGGCATAATATCAGTCAAAATCCCCAAAACCTATACAAAAAACCCACTTTTATTTAAAAATACATAGTAAGCCCTCTTGGGCTATGCGTGCGCCTTCTAAAACTGGTCATATGAAGTCCATATGGCCAAGAGCTAGCTCAAGGGGCTAAGCACTGGCCTTGGATAAGCTCTAGCTCCTGGATTCATGGCGCACGGCATGTAATCACCCCCTAACCATTTTCTGGGCAGTTATGCTAGGCTTCCGCTCCTGGTTGTATGATTTTTTAACAGAGACCACGGGCCGGGGCTTATCCCCAACCCCCTTCATGCCATACTTTAATAAATTACACTTTATTAACAATAAAGTGGGTTATGTTAAACAAGAATTAGTTGTGGCGCGTTGGTGTTTGACTATTTCTCAAAGCTTGGGCTTGGTGGGAGGTCGTGGATTCAAAACCCATGGACCCCAGAACATTTTGAAACTTTCCACAACTGTTGACTGGGTGCCATTTGGCTGCCCATGACTGGTCCACGTGGCATCACCTCATTTGCCCGAAAATTGACAAGTGTCACATGCCACGTGTCCAAATATGATTTGATCTGTCATCTACCCAGTCAACCTGGTGCTTGTGCTGCCACATGTCACTTCTGCCACTGCCATGTGTCACCTCTAGAGAGTGCTAGGTCACCTTTTGACTGTTGACATTTTTTTTGACTTTTTAGTTGTTTGGGAAAACAGTTAGAGTGTGATAACTCTCGCATACGACGCCTGTTTGAGAAAGTGAATATATGGACAGAATCAACGCGACGAGCTGGTCGCAATGGAATTGGTTTCGTCTGATTCCAAGAAATTTCATTTTTTAGCCTTTTTGAGTCCTATCAGGCTCCTGAATTTGATTCTGGATCATTCAAGGTCTTCATCTCCACCACTCTATAATATGAATCTAACCATGTGAATACATGTGCTAAATTCAAACACAGTAGAAACCACTTGATTATCGGTCATTAATGAATACCGTTAACAGGTGTGAGGGAAATCACCATTAATGTCAATGACTCCGAAGGTACACTAGTACAATCCAATGAATGTGAATCAATGAGATGAGGTCAAAAACTCGGAGTAATCTCCCGATCAGGGGTCAATAATGAAAATCCACTGTCAAAATCGAGGAAACTTTCCATTGAGGCATGCAAGTTCCAAGGTACCAATTAGTTTCTAAGTCTAATTCTTGGATAATGAGTTGAAGTCGACAGGAAAAAACTCGTCACAGGAGGGCTTTAATGTATCCCCCATCGATGACACGAAATGGGTAACAAGATTTAAAGTAGAAAAGAGTAACCAGTAACTCAGGACTAAATCAGGGATGACCGACACAATAGAAGGCTTAAGGATTGCAGAAAAGGTCGACGCGATAGAAGGATTTCTGGGTTGAACTTCTTTTTGAACATATTGACGACACAACAAATGTCTTGGAAAAAAATGACTCAACAACAGGGATCACAGACCAATTTGTAATCTTATAAAGGAGTATGATCAAGAGACAAGCAAAATTTCCAACCTAGACACAAGGCGAGTGAAAGGGTGTCATGTTCAAAAGTGACTCTTCCATGGGATACAGGTTTAGACACATTTATTTCCTAATTTTCCCCCCACCATTTCTAGCGAGTACCTCTTTATTTTTACACAATCTTGAGGAGGATAACATATGCTTGAAATGTAAGCTCATCCTTCATATGAGTCCCTCAGAGTATGTTTAACGAACCCTAAGAAGGAGTTGTTCAGTCCCATATGGGCCTTTCGATGTTTCTTTAATGAGTCCAAAGAAAGAAAACTCGGGGGATTTTCATATTTAGAGAGTCTAAAAAACACTTAAAGAACAAGGTCACTCGGCAATATTTTCATTGTTTAGAGAGTCTGAAAACATCTTAAAGGGAACTCTAGTGGGTTCCTTTTTCGTATAACCTTTACGAGTCCAAAAAAGTGATAAAAGTATACTCGGTTATATTCTCACGTATTTACGAGCACGAGAAAGAACAAAGACTAAGCTCAGTAACTTATTCTCGTGTATTTACGAGCATGAGAAAGAACAAAGACTAACCTCGGGATTGTTTTCATTTTTATGCAAGCTTTAAAACAAAACAAAACTATGCTTGGGATAGATTTTATTTTTATACAATCTTAAAAACTAAACAAAACTATGCTTGGACCTAGTTTCATTTTTACACAAGCGTGAACTAGAGGAAACTATGCTTGAGGTAGGTGGTTTCATTTTTAGACAATCTTGAACCATAGAAAACTATGCTTGCGACTTCCCAATGCATGTTTGGTACTTAGCCCCCAGCTTAAGAAACTAGTGGCACAACTTCAGTATGAAGTCCAGAGGCTGAAAGCATTGCCCTCCAAGGTTCGTTTCGTCCAACTACAAAGGCAGAGGAAAGGAAGATTCAAATACTATACGAAGGACTTGACTCAATAGAGAGGGGGAAGTTGTTTCATGTTTTAATGAGCTTGACATAGGATAATAACTATGCCTGAGACTCTAGGTATAATCCCCATACCTCTCTTTCATTTTTTAACGAGTTTGACATAGAAATGGGAACTATGCTCGTAAGATCTGTTTCTTTTTTTACGAGGTTGCTACAGAGATGCAAAAACTATCCTCGACTGGTTTCATTTTTTAACGAGCTTGAAATTATAAAACCTATGCTCAAAGTTGGTTTCATGTTTTAATGAGCTTGCAATCAAAAAAATGTGCTCAAGGCTAGTTTCATTTTTTAATGAGCTTGAAATCAGAAACCATGCTCAAGGTTGGTTTCATTTTTTAATGAGATTGAAATCAGAAACCATGCTCAAGGCTGGTTTCATTTTTTAATGAGCTTGAAATCAGAAACCATGCTCAAAGATCTCTTCTTAATCACGACTTCCAAGAAGACAATGCTCTGGAAGGACACCATGTCAAGGGATAAAAACCTGTCATGGCCTTTAAGAGATCTTCATTTGAAGGAATAAACACACTCTGGAAGGAACACATGTCAAGGGTTGTGATATGGGTAAGGAGGTCAGGCTCCAATATCCCTACCGAAGAGAGCACCATGTCAACTACTGGATCCAAATCATCAGAAGTTGAAGTCATGGGAGACAATGCCACATAATAAACATGTGGCAGGGGTGATACCATCTGCATATAATAACCACGAAGGGAGGTAATCCAATTAGGACCAATGAATGAAAGTTGATCAATAGTCACAATTCTTCCATCGTGAGGGAACGATATCACACGAAAAAGAGTGGACACAATAACTTTCGTGGCACAGACATAATCCTGCCCAAGGAGTAAAGAGAAATCCAAAGGGTCTTGGAATACCATGACATCAATAAAGATAGTTTTCCCTCCCAAAGTTATAGGAAAATGAGGAATATTCCCTAAAGGTTGAATGGTTCTTCTGTTAAAATCTAACAGATTCTGTGTAACCGGTGCAAGCTCAGGACAACCCAAAGCTTGCCAAGCAATAGAGGAAAAAATACTAACATATGCACCTTCATCTATCATTGTTTGAGGAACGTCCCAACCACAAACCTATACTATAATCTGGAAGGGAATGTGAGAGGGACGACGAGGTCCAATTAACACACCCCAATTGAAAAGGATGGACTCATTACTTGGAGGGGGTTCCATAGGAGAAGGAGGAATACCCCCCAACACGGTAAATTCTATATCAACGAGAAAAATGTGGGCAGTATCGGGTCTACTCTCGAGCGGGAGAGTAGGATCGACTGATGACGAGATCAGATCGACCACTTGGGTTTCATTCTCTAAGGGGAGAATGGGGTCAACGGGTGGAAACGGATCGACCGCTTAGGTCTCACTCTCCGACGGGAGAGTGGGATTGACCGAGGATGGGATCAGATCAACCACTTTGTCAACTGTTTCAACTAAGGACGTGACCAGATTTACTGCATGATCAACCGAATTGATTGACAAAGGGACCGGGTTGATCATTACATCAACTACAGGTGGATCAAGAGTAAGCTTATGATAAGCAGCTGGAATTTGAGGCTGTGAAATAGTCATGTCTTCCAGGAATTTCGAGGCTTCATCCATACGAGGGAAAAGGTGATTTAGATGATTTCCTTTGCATAACATACACGGGAAATTGACTCTACTTTTCTTCTTCCCAACGATATCTTGACTAGTTGACAGGAGGTCATCGACATGTTGTTCAGAGGCTTACAACATGGGTTGGCGACGATGTGTAGACCATGCTTCTATAACCTTGGATAGACCAGGGAAATCCTTAAGAAGATGGCTACCCTTACAAATCTTGCAAGGGTACTTGAGCTTACGATTTGTTTGGGGGATCTTGACATCATCAACACTCCCGTCACGATCAACAATAACCGGTTTCTTTCCAACATGTCTAGCAGTAGTTGGAAGTTTGGAACCTTGTTTATTTTTCTTCTTTTTCTTCTTTTGTTTCTTCTTCTTCTTATCCACCGAGTTACTAGATTTGGAGCTTTCACTTGGTGAAGAAGATGAAATGGAAGAATACCTTGCAAGTGAATAAGGCGAAGAAGATATTACTAGTAAAGAAGGTGAAGGATCAACATGAGGTTGATTTTCTTGGGGGGAAGTTCTTACAAATGAAGCACTAACTGCATTCGAGACTACCTGAGTGGAAAACAACCATAGTAGTAATCCAATTGTGAGACCTGGAAGGCTCAAAGAAGCGATGTGAGGAGGACCAATGTTTCCATAAGAAGGAAAAACAAAAGGTTCCCCTGGAAAAGGGGTTCCTTCATTGGTCGTTTGATGCCATTAAATAAAAATCCAACCTAGAGTCCACTAGGTAAAAAAAAAAACACATGCTAAAAATCTAGAAAGCAAGAAAGAAAGAAAGCAAGAAAGCAAACAAAACCTTCTCACAATGAACGCACTAGTTGGTGATGAAATCCAACGTCACGGGAACAAAGTAAGAAGGGATTGAGATAGAGTGGGTCGAAAAGTTACATTGACGACCTGCTTAACGGACTTACGCCTTGGTGCAAGCTCCCACACATAAATGTGGGTATATCCTCCAAGGAGCTTGAGTGAGTTTGGCCAACGTCGATTCCAGGTACCGTGAAGACTTTCCCCTCCACAGTCACCTCATGTAAAGAACCTAGAGAGATAGGCCACTAAGGTTACCAATTACTATAGTGATGCCTGGGGAAACAATCGACAGTCCGATCCACATGTAAAGGCAGGGTATCTAGCCCGAAATCAACTTGAAAGGCTTCCACTCATCATTGTGGGTATACCTTCAAGCGACCCCCATAATATGCACAATCTCTACACCAAGACCAATAAAGCAGGGTGAGTAACTCTACCAGTCTCAATGCGACCTCGTGATTGACCCTTGTGTTAGAAGGGCTTCCCGGGAAAAAATGTAATAAGTGGATTTCACCACTCCCTAATGCAAGATTCTATGTTTGTTTGTAGCTTTGGAAAGTCATCTTTCACACCTATTCCAAAGCCCTACAACTAATCTAACGTAGGTTTGCTACCAGAAAATATAAAATTTCTAATCAATTTTTATAAGCGCTTTATTTTTAAGGTTATTGTTACTCAAAAAGGAAAACAGTGTGGACAATATGGTGTTTTGACCGAATCGAAAGTTATGCAAAGAGATGAAGATGGTTGAAAGAAGATTCAAATTTGTCAACCAGACTGTAAACAGATCATAATCAAACCCAAAAATTTACCCCAAAACCAAATCCAAGGTCTAGGTAAGGAAAAAACCATCAAAAATCAAAATTTTCACAATTTCCACAGGCTGTAGACTAACACAGTGTGGAAATACCTAATTTCCACAGGCCAGAAAAGTGTAGGGTGCGGAGTTTTCACACTGTTCTAAAAAGGTAGGGTGCGGAAATCTTAAGTTGTCACACTGTCCCTCAAAGTAAGGTGTGGAAATCAAACAAAAAATGGATTTTTTTTTAAAATAAGAAGGTTTTCCAGTGAAGTTTAACAGTCAGAGAGTCAAGATGGATCTTTCAGTGACTCCAAAAATATAAACCAAGCAATCAAAGCAAGCAAGAAAGAAATACTAGGAAAACAATTTGTTCCCCAGTGGAGTCGCCAATTTTGTTATTGGATAAATCGGTAAATGCGGACATAAACTAATCTCCCTAGATCCACCTGGATCTAGAACAAAACAAGACATGACATGATGCTTTCCCTAAGTTACAATCATTTATCTAAGTGTCAAAGAAGGAATTGATGACTTACCTTTGAGATCACTTCCTTATATCTTTGGTGTTCCTGCTTCGCTCCGGTGTTCTTGTGAGATCAAATCTGCAATGACACAAACCAACCAAAGTGAAAGCAACAATAGTAGATTGAATGAAAACCTAAACATGTGATCAAGGAGTCATGTAATAAAATGCTAATGATTTTATGAGAAAGAAACATGCCACTATATTATATAATGTGGAAGAAAGATACAACCGATTTCCTTGATGTCATTAGTTTCCTTCCAACAGTTCCTTGCTTCCAACACACTTATTGCTCCAAGGATTCTGAGACCATGGATTTGATAGCTGCTCACAATCTATCTTGAAAAGGAAAATCTCAAAGACAACATAAATTTCCCAAGCTCAATCCAACTAACGTTCTTCATGAGAGATGCGCTGCTTTTATAAGCAGAAGAGGATAAGGTGAGGAGGTTAGCATGATCCCACTAAATCATGAAAGTGAGTAAGATCCAAACCATCGGAGGCCACCTCACCATAGAAGCGTCTCCTTCTAGAAGCATTGAGAAAATGCTCGTTTTTCCCACATATGAAGGCCGCCGCACCCTAGCTATAGTGCAGCGTGTGGAAACTCCACAACCTAGCTATAGTGAAACTTGCAGAAATCAAGCATTTCTGCACCCTGTGTCCTGCGCTCTTATCGGTCATGCATTACAAGGTTCCATGCATTTTCTATCAGGCTCTGCACATAATACTAAGCTGAATCTATTACATACTCCTTACAAAACATGTTTCAACCATATAAAAAACTACTTCTCAGATTCACAACGTGACTTAGGTCAAAATAATCCAAGTTGATTCTTTCATTGCTCATCTTCAGACCTCAAACTCTCCAAACTTAGAACTCTTCTTTATGTCTTCGCTGCTCTTTTTTCTCTCCTTCTCTTCTTTAGAACTCTGTTACTTTCACCTCTGCTCCACTCATTCTGCTAATTTCCATTCCTGCATGCTTCTACCACTCACATGTATCCCACGTAGCATCTTTGGAGTCATTGTAGTCTTAACTAAATTTCCATCTCATCCCTTAATGACTCCACGATCTCTCATCCTTCCTGAGTTAATCATTCGAAAATATTCTAGAATGTTTTTTTCTTGATCGAGTGTGCATGTGGTATCTTCTTGATTCATGGTGTGCATTATATATCTTTAAGTGGTGTGCACAACTGATTTCATCCATCACACAACTTCCAATGTGCACACAAAACTGTAGTGCACACATAATTGTTCTTGTGAATGCACACAATATTTACCCCAAAAATTTGGATGCCAACAAATATATGTGTGTGTGTGTGTGTATTATCCTCTCCCCTTTTCTTCAACTCTTTCTTTTTGTTTTAATTTTTCCTATTCATACATTAGGAGTACAATGTTAAATGCAGGTGTGGACACCAATTGTAATGGCATGGTTCCCTTAATGCCATCAACCTTGTCTCTTACCTCATACATACTCAAAACATTTAATTTTTTAACCTCGTAGAACTTGAGTTGATAGCCAATCATGTTATTTTTCATATCCAATTTGAATCACCCCTACCTAATGTGAGGCTTTTGGTCCCTAAAAGCTTCCAAGGATAGGTGAGGGAACTTTCTTTCAACTTGGTTCCTCTTGTACCATTTTTATTTTCTTGGAATCTATCCTTTCAAGCCAATTTGTCAGATCTCTTGCTATCCACTATGAGTTATCCATTCCTTCCACTATAGAATTGTATCCTCCTTTAATTATTCAAGAGAACGTGATGCAAAACATTCAATAGTCGGGAGAACTTGATTGTCCTTATTGTAGGGGTGATCCAGATTTTATGAGCAGAATGAAATGAATACATATTATTATTATTATTATTAACAAAGAAACATTAGAATAATAGAGATACAATAACATAGATACAATAAAATTGGTTTCTATTCAATAAGAAAATGTGATGAAACTGTAAAATGCAACATAATACAAGCTTTCTAGAATGGTGGCAACTTATCTCTGAGAAGAGATGTGACGGTTGTGCTCATTCACAAGAAGATGGTTATGATCGGGATATCCAAGACATTTTACAATAAACAAGAATTCCAAAACTCTAGACATCCAAAAAACCTAACCCTAGGAGATAAAGCACCAAAAGTCACGTGGGCCCTGTTAGGGTAAGTTAGTACATCAACTTCCTGAGGTCGTAAATTTTGCATACGATATTTATTTTAGGTGCATGATGGCCCCTTGGAAAGGTATATCCGAGGAATACACATGGTTCCATCAGAATATGATTTCATCTATGCTTTGACTATGGCGAGCCCTCAAAACGACCATGGAAGTCGGGGACCGAAAAACTAGAAAAAACTACCAAACTGGAAAAATGCCAAAATGAGCCAGTTGGAACAGGTGGGAGGTCATCGATATCCATATGGATCAATCCTCCCCCCTTAGAAAGCAATGGTCTCCATTGTGTTGATTTCCCCCATCATATGAGGAACTTTTTGTTGAATTTGGCCTCGGGTGAGCCACTTGCCTTGGTGCAGGAGCTACCCTGATTTGACAACTCGATAGAGTTGGATCATTTGTTGGCGAGTTCCCTTGACCTATGTGTCCAAAATATGATCATTGGATTCATGTTGTATGAATTCAGGGTTGAGATTTGTGGGTGTCAATTTTGTTCTGATATCTCTGAGGTGTCCAATAATGGTGGGAAATATGGCCGAAGGAGATCCATGTTGAACACTAGGTGCAGGCCAAGGTTGAGCTCAAAATAATTGTCACCCAAATCCTTGGTGATGGTGTAAGGTCCATAACAGAGTGGGTGAAGCTTTCGATGGGGCCCTCTAAGGCGTTCTTTCTACACGTGAAACCACACTTTGTCTCCCACCTTAAACTTATGTGGCACCTGATGTTGATCATGGAGTTGATTGTACTTTCCACTGGACTTATTTAAAATATCATGAACCTATTGGAAAATGTATTGGATCCGATCAATAAACCATGAGGCTTTTTCAGCTTCAGTTGGAGAAGGATATGAGTCAGACAGGGTGGCTGCAAGAGGTAGTGCAACATCCATGGGACCCAATGGTTGGAATCCCAACCCGACCTGAAAGGGACTATGGTCGGTTGATCTATGTAGGTCTATGTTGTAGCTATGACAAACATAGAGAAGATTCTCATCCCATGTGTGGGGGTTCTTTTAATTTTACATGCACAAGATATGCATGATCATATGATTGACAACCTCAGTTTGGCCATCTATCTGGGGGTGGAAGGTAGTGGATTTGGTGAGCTTGGTGTCCAATAGTGACCAGAGGCTTGACCAGAATGTGTTGAGGAACTGACTGTCCCAATTTGAGATAATGGTTTGTGGGATTCCAAAATATACCCATACTCATTCAAAGAAGAGCTTGGCAATGACCTTTTTTGTGATTCTCTTATTGCAAGCGGCTAGGATTGCCATCTTGGAAAAATGATCAACAACCACAAAAACAAAGTCATTTCCCCTCTTGGTGGAAGGAAGGTCTGAAATGTAGTTCATTGAGATGGATTTCCATGGCCTATCAAGAGTAGGGAGGGGGGTGTACAGGTCTTATTTCTTAGTGGTCAGTTTAGCAATAACGCAAGTAGTGCAGGACCTAATATACTTGCTAACATCCTGTCGAAGTTTCGGCCAGTAGAAATGTTTTTGCATCACTGCCACTGTATTTTCAATGTCAAAGTGTCCTGCCACCTGACTGTAGTGGGATTCCCAAATCATATTCATTCGCTCACTTGATGGAATGCAGAGATGGCCCAGTTGGCACAATAACCCATCCAGAAGATGAAAATTAGTGACAACTAAATTTGCGCCCAACATTTGGTATGTGGTGGTGAATTCAGGGTCTATCTCATAGAGGTTGGTCCATATGGAGGTCTCGTGGATGAAATATTCTAGCACTGTGGTGAGTGTCGAGATTGGAGGTCGACTGAGGAAATCAAAGACTTGGTTGGTACTGCCTATTTTATACTTGATGTTGAGGTGGAACTGTTGCAAGTATGTGGACCACTTATGATGGAGGTCATTATGCAATTGTCCTTATGTCTGCATGAACTACAATGGATTATGATCTGTGTGGATGATTGTCTCCTTCCCGAGAATGTAATGTCTCCATTGGCGGCAGACTTACACAATGGATTACATTTATTTGTCGTAAGTAGGGTACTTACGGACAACATCTGATAATGTCTCACTATGATAGGCCACGGGGTGGCCATGGTAAGTGAGAACTATGCCCACAACATAGTCTAAAGCATCTGTGTTGATCTCAAAGGGTTGTTGTAGGTCCGGTAATGAAAGTATTGGGGATGAGCATAATAACTATTTTAAGTCATCGAACACTTACTGTTGGGACATGCCTCACACAAATTTTTCCTTACCACCACCTCTAGTTACTTGGCTGAGGGCCCATGCAATATGGGAGAATCCCAACATGAAGCCGCAATAGAAATTGGCAAGGCCTAAGAAGCTCTGAAGCTCAGTGAGTGTGGTTGGGGTTGGCCAGTGACAGATGAATTAAATCTTGGCTGGATCCACATGCACACCATGTTGATCAACGATGTAGCCTAGGTACTAGACCATGTCCATGCTGAAAGAACATTTTTCCAAGTTGGAATATATCTTGTGCTGCCGCAAGGTATGAAAAACCTACTGAATATGATGCAAGTGTTCCTCACAAGTCTTGTCGTAGATGATGATGTCATCCAAATACACCACTACAAAAGTATTGGTGAAAGGTCGTAGGATATTTTCCATCATCCTCATGAAATTTTTTGGAGCATTTTTCAAACCAAAGGGCATGACCAACCATTCAAAAAGACCTTATTTTGACTTGAAGGTGGTTTTCCAAACATCTGTATGTTCTATGGGGACTTGGTGGTAGCCAGACTTTAGATCAATCTTGCTGAATTATTTGGCCCCTTGAGTTGATCAAGGAGATCGTCGAGTCAGGGAATCAGGTACTAGTTCTTGATTGTGATTTTATTTAGGCCCTAGTAATCAATGCAGAGTCGCTAGGTCCCATCTTTATTCTGCACCAACACGATTAGGTTCTCACAAGGTGATTAGCTAGGATGGATGTGCCCCTTGTGGAGCAGTTCTTGGATCCATCGCTTGATCTTGTCATTCTCTAACAGAGAGTGGCGGTAGACTGGCCCATTGGGAAGTTGTGTGACGAGGTTCATATCGATGGGATTCTTAAACTATTAGTGCAGAGGTACTCCGGTAGGTGAGGAGAAGATATCTTTGTATTCTACCATGATCTTGTTCACTTGCTTCTGCTGTGTGGAGAGGTCGACCATGGATGCCTTATATGTGGCTACAATCTTTCTCTCGCTCTAAGAGTGAATCATGAAGAAGACAAAATTTTCAATCTAAGAGATGACCTTCCTGCATTTATTGGCAGAGATCAAGGAAATAGCATTAGGTGGGACTGCTTCGGGTATCCTGTACAATTTCCTGTTCAAAGTAATAATAACACCGTGAGGCCTAGACTCATATACATCATGACATTTCCATCAATAAGGTTGGACCAAAAGAACATTACAAACTTAGAGAGGATAAACATCACACAATACCTCATCTTTGAAGGGCTTGATGTCGTATTACAGGCAACACTATTGGTTGATGCGGAGATCACTTCCTTGGAGAATCCATCTAATGGTGTAGGGTTTCAAGTGCGATGTTGTCAGTAGGGCTAGTTGATTGATGAAATATTATGAGATGAGGTTCTTATGACTACCTCTATCAACGATAAAGTGTAGTGGGGTGCATTTTACCCACACATGTGAATGAAAGAGGTGCTTGCCTTTTTCTGGCTCATCTGGTTCACCAGGTTGGACCTTGGTGGTAGAAACGGTGGCACCGGGTTCCACGTCATTGATATGTCTCTCCCTTTCTGGTTTTGACTTAGATTCATAACCCACATATAATTAAGAGGATTTCACCTCATCCACCAATGATTACTTTGAGAAAAAATCAACAGTGTTATGCAAGGGGCTCTTATGGAAGTCGCACCACTTCCCGGTATCTTTCTTTGCCTTTTTGGTGTCCTTCTTTACTTGCGGCCTAGATTGGTTGTCCTAAGGTTGTCCTTATTTTCTTTTTCCTTTGTTCTGTGGTTTGGGGATTCCCTTTAATTTCATTTGATCTAAGTGGTTCCCAGGCCTAAATTTCCACATCTTTTGTTTAAGATTTTGCTTGATTTTGACAGCATATCAATAGGCCGCGCCCAAGGATGATATATCCAAAACCTCCATTTCGGCCTGGATGTATCTATGCAGAACACCGCAATACTTTAGCACCAAATGTCACTCAAAATATTTGATACCCAGCTTGGTACGCAATGTATAAAAGATATTTGTGAACTCTGGCATTGCTTGGTCTCTTTCATGTCATAGTGTGGTCCATTTTGTATACAGGTCATCATAACTTCATACAAGGTAGTATTGTTCCTTGATAGCATCCCTGAAGGACTCCCATGTGACCATGCATGTAAATAAAGAGGGTTCCTCTATTTCCTTTTTCTCACACAAAGTCTCCCACCAATCTTTGACACAGGGAACGACTTTGAGGAGCACAAACGTAATCTTTTCTTTGTTCGAAAATTTATGGACAAAAAAATACCCTTCTAGCAAATTCAACCATTTTTCTACAACATTTGCGTCTATCTGACCTTCAAATATGGGAATATCAAAATTGATTTTTAACTTGAAGGGGGAGGTTCCTATGCTCGATGAAGATGCATCACCTATTGGTAGCCGCCGAAGGATTTGTGCAAAACCACCCATCATTTCATTCTTCTGTTGCTTGAGGGATTCCTCAAGAAACATTTTGAAAGGATCTCATGTCTCGTCGTCTTTCTTTTCTCCCACCATGAGAGTTCTCTTGGGCATGCAAGAGCTTTCTTCCTCAAGAGAAACAAGCTTGAGACCCAATTTTTTGTACCCTGACCTCGTCGGGGACATGCATTAAGAATGACAAGGAGCAGATTGCTTTGATACCAATGATCCAGATTTTATAAGAAGAATGAAATGAATACAAATTATAATTATTATTAACATAGAAACATAATAATAACAAAGATATAGTAAAATTAGTTTCTATTCAATAAGAAAATGTGTTGAAACTATACAATGCAATGGAAAACAAGCTTGCTAGGATGGTGGCGGCTTATCTTTGAAAAGAGATGCGATGGATGTGCTTATTAGCAAGAACATGGTTACAATGAGGCTCTCCAAGCCTTTTTACAATAAATAGGAATGCCAAAACCCTATACATCCAAAAACCTAACCCTAGGAGATGAAGCACCAAAAGTCATGTGGGTCCCGTTGGGGTAAGTTAGTAGATCAACTTCTTGGGGTCGTCACTTTTGCATACAATCTATGTTTTAGGTGCATGATATCCCGTTGGAAATTTCTATATGAGGACTACACATGTTTCTATAAAAATCTGACTCCGTCTACAATTTGATTGTGGCGATCCCTAAAAACGTTGTTTAGGGCCTCAAAACAACCCTGGAAGTCGGGGACCCGAAAACTAGAAAAAAACTGCCAAAGTGGAAAACTGCCAAAATGAGACAGTTGGAATAGGTGGGAGGCCACCGATATCCATATGGATCAAGGGGATAGTCAGTTCTATTGACTATACCCCCAAGTCAAGTCGACTGTAGGAGATGGCTAAGGAGGTCGGTCGAATAGGCGGTTAGAGTCAACCGTCACAAAATTTAATGTAACCAACTAGTAAATGTACAACACACACACACACACACACACATACATTATTATGTAATGGAAATATAGAGGTCATTTTGGCTATATATAATAAAATTCCTTTATGCTTCTCTCACTATTGTGTATGTCTACCTGTATTCTTGTGTGCTTCTATATACGATGCTATAACATGTATTTCTCTATGTAAGGATCTACTGGAAACTTCTTGTACTTTCCCCCTATCTACAACATTGGTTTCGTTGTCAGTAGTTCTAAACTCGGAAATGCATTAAATAAAGGAGCACAAAGATGTTAAATTTAGAAAACATATGCGGATGGTGGGAGCGCAAAATGAACAATTACAATAGAAATTATGCACGAAGAAACCTACTAACATTAGCAGAGGCTCGTATTCACTTATATTTAGAAACACATGAGATATTCTTGGAGGCTATACTAGAAGCACTGTACGAATATATCACTAAGTATAATTCCCAAACTCACAACAGATGAGCAGTTGATGCACAAGATCGTCAAGGAAGGAAGAACAAGTCTGAACAAGTGGTTCAAGAGGATTGTAAAAGAATACATCAATGATTAAGCAATTGAAGTCAAAGAGCCAATCCAAACTATCAAGAACAAATTCTATACCATGTTACATGATGAGTTTCTTTATACCGTCCCATCTCTCTTGCATAAATTCCTCCTATATAAGGGAGTTAGTGACATCGTTGAGTATTGACCCTCTTTTAAAGATCCTCCTTCAAATTCTAATTGGCGAGAAAGACAAGAACAATGGGAAGAATTCTTGGAAGCTAACTGCAAAGACACCAAAGAAGCTTAGGATTAATTCTAAAAGAAATGAAATTACTCAAAATGGAAAACACCATCGACCACGAGTAAGTCAGGTTGACGTTAGGGGGGATGGATAATCCGTGAGATAGGATAAGTCAAAGTTGAATTTAAAAATGAATTCAAATCCAAAGTCAGACCACACCTAAGTCGAAAATGACAGGAGTTGAGAAAAAAATAATTGAATCAAGTGAGGAATATTCACATCGAACGAACATTCACAAATCCTCAGCTGACATTCAAAAAATAGAGTGGGATAAAAGGAAGAATAATAGAGAGGAGTTGTGGAAGGAAAAAGATCCCATAAAATCTCATAGAAACCTACCCATGTGAAACAATTAAGTGGATTATCCTTTGAGAGTGCCTCGATGGCTCCTGGGAGGAGTGAATGCTTGTGATTGAGTATGGCAGTCGATGGTGCTCAACAAGTCGATGATCAAGTCGATATGGAAATCGAAGATTTTGAACCTGCAATCCGACTCTCTTTTATATAAATCCCTAGCCCACGCATTTCAGATTTTCTCCAACAACAAATTCATATAGATACAAAATCACCATGGGTGTGGTGTTGAACTGATAATAATGGCCAAATAAGAGGTGCGGTATTAATCGAAACACAATAAAATAATCAAAATCTACCATAATACATAATCATTCATGTCATATATCTCACAGATTCCCCCCTATCAAAGCTACTTCTAGAATATTCAAACTCAACAAACAATGAAAGTGAACCGATGTGACCCTGTAAAGGATGGATCATCAAATATATAGATAACACTTTCCAGATGGAAGATTTAATCCCAAGCCAAGAATGAATTGAAGATATCCTGACTAAAGGACATTTGCATATTACATTGACATAAGCAAACAACTTGACCTTGACTGTAGAAAATAATACTACATCAACTTCCAAGTCGACTTTGACTAATGATCTTGTAATAATTCCATTTACTAAAAAGAAACCAACAATGAGGCTTCATCACATCCCTATTTACGAAGGAGATGAAGACCCCAAATGACATTGGTTCATGTGTGAGAAATACTAGGATGTTGTAGATATAGTCGATGAAGAAAAACAAATGGCCTACTTTGGAGCTGCACTTCGAGCCAGGGCTCTTACCTAGTTTATGAATTTCATCGATAATCAAACCTGTACGAAGAACGAAATAAAGGATAATTTTCTCTCATTATTCAAGACACAAGATATAAGTCACCTGGAAGCACAAAAACTTAAGGAAATCAAGCAAAATCCAGGAGAGACTATGCACGAGTACAACAAAAGATTCAAATATTTACTGAGTCAAATACCATATGCAATTGATGAAAAGTTACTAATACAATGGTATGTAGTGGGAATATTACAAAATATCAGATCTCCATTATGGATGTACGACCTTTCGACATGTGAATAAATCCTCAAAAAAGCTTAGAGGATTGAAATGGATGATGAAGGATTGGTTAACACATCAAGCGCTGAAACAAGATTGGAAGAAAAGATCATGGAGCTATAACAGACAATTAAAAACATATCACTCACTCACAATGAACTATGGTGTACCATTTTCTCTAGTGAAGGTCCCACTAAAGACTACTACAAATTTAGTGATGCCTTAGACCCAACAGTCAGGCACATCACAATCCCTATAAAAAAATATTATTCCATATAAATTTAGAAGATGTATTACGTTGTATGTTATAATTATTAAATAATAATTTTGATTGTTTGTTTAAATTGTACCATTGCTATTATTTTTTTAATTATGGTTTAATTGATCATTATAATTCTTAAAAAATAGTGATTTTAAGGGTGGTTCAATGTGTTCTTTTACAATTTTCTTAGTTCATAAAAGTTAAAATTGGTATTAAGTTGTATATAGAAATTAACATATAATTAACTAGTTTGTTCAAAATTTAGAGTGTATTAGGTTGTATATGAAAATCAATATATAATTAGTTTTCTTGCCTGAAATGGGGCATTGTAATTATATTTTTCAATTACAATTTAAATTATCATTACAACTCTTAAAATCAGTGATTCGAATTAACATATCATTAGTTTGTTTGCTTGAATTGGGACACTATAATTATAATTTTTTAATTTCCATCTAACTCCTCGCAATGTTCCCTTTATATACAGAAGGAAAAAGTTGATAATAGATAACAATATAATTTTTTGAAATGCTTATAAATCTCGTGTTTTGTTGTCCTTAATTAACGAAGTGTTGAAGTGGAGATATTTTAATGTCATATACGTGGTTGTAGTGCAGATGCAAATGGGAATTAATATCATTCAAAATATGTTGTTGATCTTTGATATGGAAGGAGTATTCTTCTCGTCATACACTAGAGATGAACCAAATTGTCATATTCAAAGAAAAATATATTGGGAGTTTTGTGACAGGTCCTATTTTTTTAGCCCTTTTCAGTCATAAGTATTAAAATACTGCTTAAAAAACTATAATGTTGCAATATGGACATTAAATGTTACTAACAGGTACATTCAACAAGTACTGGAAAAATCAAATATTGATATAGGGGACTTCGAGTTCACATGGGATAGGTCCCGTTGTCGTTTGCAAACTAAATTCAAAGCAGGGAATACAATAAAATTTTATGAGAAAAGGTTAAGTGATGTGTGGTCCTGTCACATACCCACTATGGAAATCAAATTTTACGTTGATTTCTCAACAATCAGACCCCCAAAATGTCTATGGAGGTCTAGCGTAAGCTAGCTCTTTCCTCGTCTGTTCCCATAGGATCGCTGATCACGACCACAGGTCGAACAAATATGGCGTCTCCTTGCACTTCGCAAATCTGTGCTACCAGAACATCGAGTCTTTCGACTCTACAAACCCCGAAGCTCAAATCAGCGAAACGTCGAACCCCGACAGGGCTAGCGAATGGCAAATTTTCCCTCCAAAGACAGATCGATGGTCGTAAGCCTCTCCTGATTCAACGGTATGGATCCTTCCGGGGTTTCGGTATTCGGGAGTTCTAAATGAAATGACTCCAAGACTCTTTGTCATTCAAATCCCCAAATTCAATTATGGGAATTCGTTTAAGAGACCGACGACTCTTATGACTGTGGATCCAACGGTCCACGGGATTTCGGGACTTTTTCCTGAACTCTGACCGCTCACCACGCGTCTTCTTTGATGGATTGTCTAGGTTCCTTGGGGACTTCTCTTTTCTATTACCAAGCACGTCGGGATTTCAGGTATCGAGATTTCTCGATTTGTGAAGGCAAGGTTTCTTGCCCTTTGGTTTCCCAAATGCCAAAACGCTGAAACGTCGACTGGTAGCCACGTGTCCTTTCAATGGATGGTGGCGACCTTCAGCCAAGATCAACGTTCGTGATCTTTTTGGGATGATCAATGGTCACGATCAAATCCCGACTTTCCTTAATCTCATTCACACCTCATGCTATTTCGGGGTTTCGGTGATCGGGATTTCGCAACTCGCGAAGACAAGGGTTCTTGCCCTTTTGTTTCCCAGGTGCCGAAGCGCTTACCAACAGCCASGTGTGCTCTATATATGGATGGTCCAGGTACTTCCATGGACCATTGGGTCTACGGTCCCGATTCCTTCATCTCTTGGAAGGGAAAAAAGGGTCGTGGCACTAAAGCCTGCGTCTCTTCCTCAAATCTAACGGTCATTACAGACCTTGGATCCTCCGAAGGGATCATGTTCGTGCATTGCTTGCAAAGGCGGAGAGGGGTTGAGGAACTATCATCCAAGTTCCTTCCCCACATCCAACGGTTGTTACGGACCATGGATCCTCTGATAGGACCTCGTCCGTTAATCGAGACTTAAACTTATGCTAACATTTTGGGAGTTCACCAGTCGAAGTTTCGGTACTTATCAATCATGAGAGTCTGATCTCTTGTTAACGGGACTCCTGAATTCCCGATTTGTGAAATCTTGATGGCCTCTTTCTTTCAGGATTCTCCTGAGATCCTAGATTACTGCCATGTATCCTGCCTCAGATGGACGGTCCTCATTGTTTTGTGATTTCACGACTTGGGACCCCCAGTGACACAAATCCTTTGTCAACTCGAATCCCTGATATTCGAAATACCGATGGACTCTCGATATTCGCCACGTGTCCTTCACGGATGGATGGTCCAGATCTATATCGGGACTTTCACCATGGAGTGTCTCGATCTCATGTCATCAAGACTGCCGAAATCCCGAACTCCGAATCCCCGATACCGACTCCTCTCTCAGGACTTTCGCCCTTGTTCACGAGGGCTTAACCCTCATGCATCTCCTAGCAGATCCAATGGCTATCGGGTTTTCTAGATAAGATCTGACGACTTAGATCTGTCCCACGCCGTGTACCGACTCCTCTTTCGGGACTTTCTCCCTTGTTCACAAGGGCTTAACCCTCATGCATCTCCTAGCATATCCAACGGCTATCGGGTTTTCTAGATAAGATCTGATGACTCAGATCTGTCCTATGCCGTGCACTCTCCCATTACTCTCTGGATGTGGAAAAACCAACGGTCCAAATACTCCCATAGACCTTGGGGATCTACGGTCCCTATTTCCTCACTACTCACGAAAATAGAAGAAAAGGGGTAAGGCATGTAATGCCCTTGTTTCTTCCTCCAATCTAACGGTCGTGAATGACCACA
>SNQJ01S0004532.1:155732-170663 GCA_010110895.2 Picea sitchensis
AAACTTTGACTTGTTCTTCAATGGAACTGATCCACCAATGGCTGCCTTCCAAATATATGCTCCCATTGTCTTCAAATACACTCTCATCTCTATTCTCCAAATATAATAGTTTTCCTCATCAAGGATTGGTATTTCATCATCCATTTGTGTGTCTATGGATCTCCTTCAAGCCTTTTAAGGATTGTAGTGAAGGCCCACTCTGATACCAATTGTTGGACACACCGACTACACTGAAAGGGCGGGGTGAACAGTGTAGGCTCTTTTTCCCAAAAATCCTTAGTTAACAATCACCATTAACTCATTACTCATTGCTTTCATTTATAACCAGCTAAATGCCAATACATATCAGCAACATATATCAGAAATATATCATCAACAATTCATCACCACAAGGAACACAAAGAACACAAGATGTATGTACAATTTTCTTTTTATTACAGACTACAATCCTTGGGGTTTTTCAGCAACAACTGAATAGAGTAAAACTCTACAAGAGCACCAGCTCTATAATGCAAGACTCATCTTACACCCTCAGAACCAACTAATATGAGGCAACAATCCTCAACATATATCAATCTATACCATAAACAAGTGCATCAACCATGCACTAACCTATGCCAAACAACTTGTAATCAACCTATACCATAAACAAGTGCATCCAAACATGTACCAAGTATATACCAATCATGTTCAAATATATATCAGAAATATATCATCAACAATTCATCACCACAAGGAACACAAAGAACAAGATGCGTACAATTTTCTTTTGTTACAGACTACAATCCTTGGGGGTTTTCAGCAACAACTGAATAATAGAGTAAAACTCTTACACCAGCTCTATAATGCAAGACTCATCTTACACCTCAGAACCAACTAATATGAGGCAACAATCTTCAACATATATCACTCTATACCCAACAAGTGCATCAACCATAATTCAACCTGCCAAACAACTTGTAATCAACCTATACCATAAACAAGTGCATCCAAACATGTTTTATATACCAACTTCATGTTTCAACTACTCATCAATAATGACTATCAATATGTACCACATCATCAACTATACACCTCATGTATGTTCCAACTCATCAATTGCTTGTCTCAACCATGACTAGTTTTGGATTCGTCAACAACCCTAACTTGAAATAATCATATAAATTTGTACCTGTAATGAATACATATTTGAAATTGATACACAGTGTTATTCAATGTAGTTTTGTGTGATTCTCCAAGTTTCACTACTTTTAACTCTCATAAAAGGATTTATATGTTCACATACCTTGCTGAATCTCTGCCATTCCTAGAGAGAGAGACTCAGAGACAAGTGCCCCACATGGAATATTTGTTGAAATGACATGAAAATGTTACACAACATACTACAGAATGTAATATGTAACCAACACAAATGGTATCACTGAATTTGAATTCCCTATGAATAAGTTATGACATTTTTACCCTAGTGCCACTCTGTTTTAGACTAGCTCAATTAGCCACAAATCCTATTTTCCACGGAGGTATCTCCCAAAAATACAACTACCCACAAGATGAATTTTTTACCATAGATACTTGATATGTTTCCTCAATGGAATATCAATAATCACATTCTAAATCATTATATAAAATAGTTATTAATAAAATGTGTGATGACCTCAGAATAACATACCTTAGAAAACATCATGAAAGAATTTATCCTCCCTGAATCAATTTTATTTTCTTTCACCTCTCCGGGAATTGCCTTTTAGATATCCTTTGTTACCTCACCACCTATATCTTCAATATTCTCAAGTTCTCCACACAAAAAATGCTTAATAAGCTCTCCAATCAATAATTCAAAAGATATTCTCATAAGAAGCTCTCCCTTGATAATAAAAAAGGATAATCTACAAGAGACCATTGCTATCTTATTTATACTTTCATCCTCTAGGTCACTTAACCCATTTCTAGGTCACTTTAACCTATTTTCCTTATTTTAGGGGTTAACCACTCTTCCATAAATAGAAAGTTCTAATACTTTATCATTTAAACATTCCTTCCTTTGATTTTTATTGTCAACTTACTCTTTATCATTTCTTGATTTTGTCACTTCATTTATTATTTAAATAACCACCTTGACTTTGCATCAACTCTTTAATTTATCATTTAAATAATGATTTTTAGGTCACTTTGACTTTTGACCTTAGGGGCTTCAAGCCTTCATGTGGGGTCTTTCATCTTCGTAAGGTTACAACTTCCCAAACCATGAGGATATGTCACATTCCACATACCACCGTAATGGCATGACAAGCACTATCCATCTAGGATAGTTTCACCAACAATTTCCTCTCTTTGATCTTCATTTCATTATTTCACATACAAGCATGGGTCCCTCCAACCATTCTTCATGATGTTCAATCCGCAAAACATCTTCCCTGAGGGCTTTCACCATAATGTATCCACTTGAGTTCATCCATTTGTGCACCTTATCTATGATAAGACAATAATGAGAGCATGGGTCTCTCCAACCATTCTTCTAGGATAATTCAATCTGCAAAGAATCTTCCCATGAGGGATTTCACCATAAGGGGACCACTTTGGAGTCAATCCATTTGTGCACCTTCTCAATCATGATAAGACTCTACACATTTTTACAACAATGCATCATATAACAATGAAACGACATCGATCCATATTCATCATGTATCAATGACAACTCATTGATCCATCTTCATCATATCAATGACAACTCATTGATCTATCTTCATCTATGCATTCTCATTGAGGACAATACATATTACATTACATCAATCATCAATCAATCAATCAATCAATCCTTTGGCATTAATCAATCACTTGACATCAATCAATCAAACCATTGGCATCAATGACAACATGATCCAACAATAAACTCTTATGAGAAACCGATTTGAGCTAAATCATCTTAGTATGTTTAACATCCAAGTGAGATATTATTGTTATGGACAAAAAACCCAACTCAATGTTTGAATTTGGTGCCTAATGACTCCATCCCCCTTACCACAACCAAGGGGGGTGTGGGTGGGAGTTGTTGATCAAATGACGATGTTGTGAGGATTTCATAAGTGGAGGGAGGGTGCATCCCTTGCTTTGTCTTGGTACAGGTCTAAATTGAAGTTAAAGTTTCATGATTCTTATTTCATTTAAGAAGCACTAGGGAGGAGGTGATCATTCTAGTAGTGCTCAGTGGGGGAGGAAGTCTAAGAAAAACATATCAAAGCCTAAAGTATTCTCTCATGTATATTAAGGTTGATCTAGGTATTTGAAGAAGATTGTAACTAGCACTATTGATCTATCTCCACTCAAATCCATGAAGTACATCAAGTGGAAGTTCTAAAACAGGGATTCATTTTGGTCCATTGTGATGGAAATTGTCACGGATTGAAGTAAATGAGTGAGCTATGAGAACTAGCTGACCTAGGAAAGTAAGCAGTGGAGGAAAGGCTCTTCGAAGAGTGGTGCACAAGGAAACCTGAGTATCAATATCTCCCTATCACCATGGTCGATTTTGAAAAACCATTGACCAAATGTAATAATGTCATCCAAGTAGAGAAAACTATGGAATTGAATCATTACTTTCACCAAGTCTAGGAGAAAATGATAAGAATTTAACTATGGAATTGAATCACTAATTTCACCAAGTCTAGGAGAAAATGATAAGGATTTTAAATAGCAAAGGGATAGACGTTGAAACTTATTTTTCAAGGATTTTAGTTGAACTTTGTATATGTCTCAAATTGTGATGTTTGATTATTGATGTTCTAATATAACTACAAAAAATATCAATTAAGATATTAATTTTCAAGATTAAGTAAATAATATTCAAAGTTATTCATCTATGACCCATTAATAACTCATTATCAATTATTTCTAATTTGTTTTATAATAAAAAAATATCTTTATTTACATGGAATTTTATTTCAAAAATACATCGCATTTATACACTCATATTAATGTATCTAACTATATAAACTTCAATAACCAACTTCCTGTCTTGTTGGCTTATATGGGAGATTTTAATTACAAATAATTGATTTAATAATTGAAATTTACAAAATGTTGATATGGATGGTGAAATCAAATGTCATATTGGTACACAAATTTCAAAGACAACCATATATGACATATCTCTAATGATGCTAAATAGTCTAGTTAACACTCGTTAATCATTCTATGTTTTATTAACAAAAACATTTTTTTACATGGAGTTTTATTTCAAAAATACAATGTTACATTTGTAAATGTTTTATTAACAAAATCATTTTTTTACATGGAGTTTTATTTCAAAAAATACAATGTCACATTTGTAAATGTTTTATTAACAAAAACATTTTTTTACATGGAGTTTTATTTCAAAAAATACAATGTCACATTTGTAAATGTTTTATTAACAAAAGCATTTTTTTACAAGGAGTTTTATTTCAAAAACTACAATGTCACATTTGTAATATACTAGTATTAATGCACATTATAGGCAAATAAAAGTCAATAAATGACTTTGTGACTTATTGACTTATATGAGATGATTGCATTTACAAATAATTGATTTAAGAATACATATTTACAATAAGTTATGAATTGAGAAATCAACTACCTTACAAGTTTGAAGTCATTCATCTACAACCCATCCCATTAGCCTAAAAAGTCGACTTAACATTCATTATCATGAAATTCTGATGCAGGAGCATCGCCAACTCAGCAAGCGAGCCAGCACATCAAGCGGAGATCAGCTAGGAAAACAAACCCAAAATTTTGAAGGTGCTTTGGGATTGTAGCGCAAGCCTTTAATGAATCCTTTATGAAGGAGCGCCTTTCGTATGTTGTATCAGACTTCGAGCCATACACTCTTGTCTAAAATAGATAAGAGGCATTTAATAGATTTAATGCAGGTAGATAGATGTTTAAGTCTAGACTAGACAGTTTCAGTTTTCGAGAGGGAAAACGGATATAGACACCCTCACTTGTACATTGTAACATTATTCAGAATCAAGCACTCAGAAGAGAAGAGCATGCAGAGAAAACTGTGAAGAACACCCAGGTATATATGTTGAATTAATAGAATGAAGTTCTGATTCAATTTCATGGATGGTGTTGTTTCTCTGTGTATCTTGTTTATGTGCTCATGAATGTTTGTTTTTCTGGTTATGCATTTTCTTTGAATATGCTGTGCATGTGATTTCAGGGTTTTCAACTGAAGTCTAAGAGAGAAGAGGAAAAGTTTCAATTGTTTCTCTATCTGAGCCAGGAGATTCCTGCAAAGAGTGCAGTCGAATTCATCTGCAAGGAGTGCGTTGATGAGGGCTCGATAGTTTAACTTTTGATCTTACTTGTCCAGAACTGAGAGTTGGTTGTTGAAGCCGTGCGAAGAGTGCACAGGCAGAAGAAGAAGTCTCAGTTGTTAATCTGAGAAAAGGAAGCTAAAGACTACTGCTGCAGGAGTTGCGCAGAGTCTGAAGGATTCAACACCTGGGAAGTTGTTGAATGCCGAGCGCAAGTAGTGTGCACAAATCCCTCTGAAGGAGTCGGAGAGGAAAATCTCAAGAGGTTTAGCACTTCCGGGATATTGTCGAAAGTAGAGTGTAGGAGTTTTATGCGGAGGAAGGTTCGAGCAGGAGATGCAATCGCAGGCATTGGAGAGCATGTTCTGAGAAGGGGCACTTAACCTTTCTTGAGAAATATTCAAGGAGGAGGAACTGACGGTTGAGATCTTGTGGAGAAGCTCGGGGAAATCCCGTCAGCCGTTGGATCTCATGGAAGTGCGAGGATGTTACGACCGCACAGAGATCAGAAGCTTGAGGGGATACTCAGCCGTTGGATCAACAAATGATTTTCCGTCAGCCGTTAGATCTCAAGGACTTGCGCAGGGGTTAAGCCCTAAGACAGAGGAGAACCCCGGAGGAGTTATCGGGATATCAGGTCTTCGAGGTTTTGCTAAGAAAGAGAATCGAGGCCTTGTGAGTCTCGAAATCCCGAGAAAGAATCTCAGCCGTTGATCTCGGCAGGACACGCGTCAGGCATCAGAAAAAGAGTCAGGAATCAGAGAATCGGGGTTTCCGGTGACAAGGGACTCGTGCATGATGGAATCGCGATCCACGATTTCCCGACAGGATCAGTGTTGTCCATTAGCAGGGACACGTGGTTAGGAATCCCGCAGAGTCGGTGATCGGGGAATTGAAAGTCCCGTGTACATTGACATCAGGAATCGTGAATTCCCGATATGCGATTTCCCGACAGAGTCAAGGCCTGTAGTGGAGAACAGGTGTCAGAAGACCAAGCCTTGCCGTGAGCAGAGGAGAGGTGCCATAGGAGCTCGGGAATCAGAAATCCCCGAGGCGAGTAATTCACTACCTCGCAAATACCGATTTCCCGACAGGTAAAACTCCGATAAGAGAAGGAAGTCGGGAGGTAAAGGTCCATCAGGTTTCAGAGAATTGTGATGCCCGATGTCGTGAGTCCCAGATTCGTGACCACGCGATATTACAATTTCCTGATAGGTTAAAGGGAGGTTTTCGGAGGAGCATCCTGTGGGTGCAGAGTATTCCCGATAAGGGATTTGAGGAGCAATTTAGCTCTTCGGGCCTAGAATAAAAGAGAAGATTTCACCATGCCGCCAAGAAGAGAAAGGCAGTCGCCTGATCCAGAGGATAGGGATGTGCGAAGAAGAGGTAGGCCGACAGGGAATCCAGAGATGGAGAGACAGATACGTGATCTCAGAGTGAGATTGGAAGACATGGAAGCAACGCAGAGACGCACAGCCAATGCTGGAGACTTAAGCGACTCTGAGGGCGAAGCTGAAGATGAACAACAGGGAGAAGTTGAAGCCGAAGATGCAGCCAATGAGCGGTTAATTAAGGCTATCACTCGGATGAGTTCAAAGACAAAAATGGACATTCCAGTCTATGAGGGAAGTCTGGATGCAGAAGAGCTTCTGGATTGGATTCGAGCTCTTGATACTTACTTCGATTATGAAGACATCGAAGAAGATAAGAAGATTAGGCATGCTGCTACCAAACTGAAAGGACACGCAGCATTATGGTGGGACGAGCTTCAGGCAGATATATGTTCCAAGGGAAAACAGAAAATTAAAAGCTGGGATCGAATGATTGCGAAGATGAAGGCAAAGTTCATCCCAAGGGATTATCATATCACACTGTTTAGGCGAATGAAAAACCTGAGACAGAAGTTGATGATGGTAAAAGAGTATACTGAATAATTCTACAAGATCAATATCAGAGCAGGTCATCGGGAGAGCGATGATGAAAAAGTTGCCAGGTATATGAATGGCTTAAGATACAATATCCAGGATGAGATGAGTATGACAACCGTCAGAACGGTTGAGGATGCGTATCAGATGGCGTTGAAGGCTGAAGATAAGCTAAGTCGTAAGCCAACACAGCGAGGCCGAGGTAAGAGCCAGCCGAGAGGAAAATTAGTTGCCCAAGACAGGTTTAAGAAATCCAAAGATGACTGGAAGAAGACTCAGACAAGAATGGAAAGAGGTGGAAGTTCTCAGCGAGGCCAACATGCTGAACAACGAATGCAACAGGTAGAATAGAGTGGAGGATACGCTGATGTTAATACTTTTCCTCGTACCCGAGGTAGAGGAAGAGGAAGAGGCAGAGGAGGAATCATCACATGTTACACATGTGGGAAGAATGGACATAAGGCAGTTGATTGTCCAGATAGGAAGATAGATAAAGGATAAGCTCACATCGCCGAAGCACAGAGGTGAGCTGCTGAAGCAGAAGACGCAGAAGACAAAAGGTCTTTGTTGATGCAAAAAGTTCTCTTAACACCCAAGAAGGAGGTGGAGGACACAGCTCAGAGAAGCAGACTGTTCAGAACTGCATGCAAGACCAAAGACAGGAAATGCAAGGTCATTGTAGATAGCGGAAGCACCGATAATCTCGTTTCAACCGAGATGGTGGAGAAATTAGAGATGGAAACGACTGATCACCCGAGTCCATATAACGTATCATGGCTACAGAAGGGACATCAGGTGAGTGTCACTAAACAGTGCTTAGTGGACATCAAGATAGGAGGATATAATGATAAAATTCTCTGTGATGTTATTCCTATGGATGTATGTCATTTATTGCTAGGCAGACCATGGCAATATGACAGGAACGTAATTCATGATGGGAAGATGAATATGTATACTTTAGAGAAAAATGGGAAAACCCATATGTTGCTTCCGATAAAAGATAAGGAGGTAAAACCGGAAGTGAACAATAGGATACTTCTCATGAGTGGGAAGGAACTTCTGGCAGAAGTAAAGAAGAAGGAAGATCCACAATTCATTGTGGTCAAGAAACCGAGGGTTGTTTTGACCAGCACAAGAATGGATGATCTGTCGGAGGAAATTCAGGAACTGCTGGAAGAATTCGCTGATATAGTGGTGGAAGAACTACCTCATTCGTTTCTGTCGATGAGGAGCATAAGTCATCATATAGACCTCATACCAGGAGCCAGTTTGCCGAACAAAGAAGCGTACAGGTTGACACCGCAGGAGAATGAGGAGGTCAAAAGGCAGGTACAGGAACTGCTGGATAAAGGACTGGTCAGGGAGAGTCTAAGTCCGTGTGCCGTTCCAACGGTACTAAGTCCAAAGAAGGATGGAGGTTGGAGAATGTGCACTGATTCCAGAGCCATAAACAAGATAACCATCAGGTACAGGTTTCCATTGCTGAGGATGGATGACTTGATGGACTGCTTGAGTGGAGCATAATTTTTTTCAAAGGTTGATTTGAAAAGTGGATACCATCAGATTCGCATGAGGGAAGGCGATGAGTGGAAGACAACCTTCAAAACCAATGAAGGGTTGTATGAATGGCTAGTCATGCCGTTTGGTTTAACGAATGCACCGAGTACATTCATGAGGCTGATGAATGAAGTGTTGAAGGAGTTCATTGGTAAGTTTGTCATTGTTTATTTAGATGACATATTGATTTTCAGAAAATCAAGAGAAGAACATCTGAAGCATTTAGCTGCAGTAATGAGAAAGATACAGCAAGAGAAGTTGTTGATCAATGCAAGGAAGTCTTCATTTATGAAGAGAGAACTCATTTACTTGGGGTTTTTCATATCGGCAAATGAACTGAAGATGGATCCAAGTAAAGTGGAGGTAATTAAAGAATGGCCATCACCAAGAAATGTTTTCAAGGTGAGAAGTTTCCACGGATTGGCAAGTTTCTACAGGAAATTCATCAGAAACTTTAGTGGAATTAGCACAGCAATGATGGACACAGTCAAGAAAATACATAAATCTTTTCATTGGACTGAAGCAACAGAGAAGAGCTTCAATCTATTGAAGCGAAGGATCACCGAACAACCGATTTTGGTGTTGCCGGATTTTTCGAAAGTTTTCTAGGTGAAATGTGATGCAAGTGGCTTTTCCATAGGAGCAGTCTTGAGCCAGGAGGATAGACCAATTGCATACATCAGCGAGAAGATGGATGAGGCCAAGGTGAAGTATTCAATGTATGATAAGGAATTTTATGCTATCATACAAGCGTTGAAGAAGTGGAGACATTATCTGATCCCAAGAGAGTTTGAACTGTATAGTGATAATCATGCATTACAGTTTGTGACTCAGCAGGAGAAGATGAATCAGAAACATGCTAAATGGGTAGAGTATATGCAGAACTTTACATTTGTAATTAAACACATTTCAGGGACTGCTAACAAAGTGGCTGATGCTTTGAGCAGGAAGTGTTTGTTGTTGTAGGAGTTCAGAGTCAAGACATTGGGTTTTGAAAATCTTAAAGACATGTATGCAGGTGATGTTGATTTTGCAGAGGCATACGAGGCAGCTGAGAATCCAGTTCTCAGAGACAGAAGCCCATGGATGGATTACATGATCTAGAATGGACGGTTGTTCAGAGGAAATCAATTATGCATTCCGAATTGCTCCATGAGGGAGAACCTACTAAAAGAAAAGCACAGTGGCGGATTAGCAGGGCATTTTGGTCATGACAAGATGTTCGCAAAGCTGAGCAAAGCATATTTTTGGCCAAAGATGAAAATAGATGTCAAGAAGTTCGTTGACAGGTGCAAAATTTTCCAGCATTCAAAGGGCAGAAAGCAGAATGCGGGATTCTACCAATCATTACCCATACCTAAGAGGCCGTGGGATGAAATCAACATGGATTTTGTATTGGGATTGCCTAGGACGCAAAGAGGACATGATTCGATCTTTGTAGTGGTCGACAGGTTTTCCAAAATGGCACATTTCATACCATGCCAGAAGACCAGTGATGCAACTCATATTGCAAACTTGTTCTTCAAGGAGATTGTTAGACTTCATGGTTTACCCAGAAGCATTGTATCAGACAGGGATACAAAATTCATTGGACATTTCTGGAGGACACTCTGGAAGAAGATGGGAACTAACTTGATGTTTAGTTCAGCCTATCATCCTCAGACCGATGGACAAACAAAGGTGGTAAATCGAAGTTTGGGAGACTTACTCAGAAGCCTAGTGACAAAGCACCACAGCAGCTGGGATAATGTGTTGCCACAGGCAGAATTTGCTTACAACGATTTAGTGAACAGAAGCACAGGTAAAAGTCCATTTGAAATCGTATATGGTAGACAACCAAGAGGAGTATCTGAGCTGAGGGATTCAGAGAAGATAATAACCAAAAGCGCAAGCACTGAAGAATTCGCAGAGGCGATGGAAGAACTTCACAGCAGGGTGAAGCAGCAATTACTGGAGTCAAATCAGGAATATAAGCACAAAGCGGATTAGCATCGAAGACAACTTCAATTCGAAGTTGGTGATCTAGTCCTGGCACATCTGAGGAAGGAAAGGTTCCCAAGGGGGACATACAATAAGTTGAAGATGAAGAAAATTGGGCCATGCCGAGTCCTGAAGAAGTTGGGAGAAAACGCATATGAGATTGAATTGCCGGATGACGTCGGAATATCTTCGACATTCAATGTCTCAGACTTATATCCATATAAGGCTAAAGAAGCAGGAGCTGAAAGTGATGGACAACCAGGAATCCATTGGCAGAAGTAGATGTCGATTCAAGGGAAGCCACAGATGGAATATATACTTGACAAGAGAGTCAACAAAAGAACTAGACGAAAGCAATACTTCGAGTATCTGGTGAAATGGAAAAATCACCCAGTGGAAGATGCCAGATGGGAGGTAGAAGCAGTCATTCACAAGCATGGACAGACCATGCAAGAGCTCATGGACAGGAGCCCATGAATTTTTTCAAGTCGAGGAGTATGATGTAGGAGCATCGCCAACTCAGCAAGCGAGCCATCACATCAAGCGGAGATCGGCTAGGAAAACAAACCCAAAATTTTGAAGGTGATTTGGGATTGTAGCGCAAACCTTTAGTGAATCCTTTATGAAGGAGCGCCTTTCATATGTTGTATCAGACCTCGAGCCATACGCTCTTTTCTGAATTAGATAAGAGGCATTTAATAGATTTAATGCAGGTAGATAGATGTTTAAGTCTAGACTAGACAGTTTCAGTTTTCGAGAGGGAAAACGGATATAGACACCCTCACTTGTACATTGTAACATTATTCAGAATCAAGCATTCAGAAGAGAAGAGCATGCAGAGAAAACTGTGAAGAACACCCATGTATATATGTTGAATTAATAGAATGAAGTTCTGATTCAATTTCATGGATGGTGTTGTTTCTCTGTGTATCTTGTTTATGTGCTCATGAATGTTTGTTTTTCTGGTTATGCATTTGCTTTGAATATGCTGTGCATGTGATTTCAGGGTTTTCAACTGAAGTCTGACAGAGAAGAGGATAAGTTTCAATTGTTTCTCTATCTGAGCCAGGAGATTCCTGCAAAGAGTGCAGTCGAATTCATTCGCAAGGAGTGCATTGATGAGGGCTCGATAGTTTAACTTTTGATCTTACTTGTCCAGAACTGAGAGTTGGTTGTTGAATTCGTGCAGAGAGTGCACAGGCGGAAGAATAAGTCTCAGTTGTTAATCTGAGAAAAGGAAGCTAAAGACTGCTGCTGCAGGAGTTGCGCAGAGTCTGAAGGATTCAACACCTGGGAAGTTGTTGAATGCCGAGCGCAAGTAGTGTGCACAAATCCATCTGAAGGAGTCGGAGAGGAAAAGCTCAGGAGGTTTAGCACTTTCGGGATATTGTCAAAAGTAGAGTGTAGGAGTTTTATGTGGAGGAAGGTTCGATCAGGAGACGCAATCACAGGCGTTGGAGAGCATGTTCTGAGAAGGATCACTTAACCTTTCTCGAGAAATCTTCAAGGAGGAGGAACCGACGTTCGAGATCTTTTGGAGAAGCTCAGGGAAATCCCATCTGCCATTGGATCTCATGGAAGTGCGAGGAGGTTATGACCTCACAGAGCTCAGAATCTTGAGGGGCTGCTCAACCGTTGGATCAACAAATGATTTCCCATCAGCCGTTAGATCTCGATGAGTTGCGCAGGGGTTAAGCCCTAAGAAAGAGGAGAATCTCGGAGGAGTTATCGGGATATAAGGTCTTCGGGGTTTTTCTAAGCAAGAGAATCGATGCCTTGTGAGTCTCGAAATCCCGAGAAAGAATCTCAGCCGTTGATCTCGGCAGGACACGCGTCAGGCATCAGAACAAGAGCCGGGAATCGGAGAATCGGGGTTTCTGGTGACAAGGGACTCGTGCATGCTGGAATCGCGATCCGCGATTTCCCGACAGGATCAGTGTCGTCCATTGGCAGGGACACGTGGTTAGGAATCCCGCAGAGTCGGTGATCGGGGAATTGAAAGTCCCGTGTACATTGACATCAGGAATCGCGAATTCCCGATATGCGATTTCCCGACAGAGTCAAGGCCTGTAGTGGAGAACAGGTGTCAGAATACCAATCCTTTCCGTGAGCAGAGGAGAGGTGCCATCGGAGCTCGAGAATCGGAAATCCTCGAGGCGAGTAATTCACTACCTCGCAAACACCGATTTCCCAACGAGTAAAACTTCGATAAGAGAAGGAAGCCAGGAGGTAAAGGTCCATCGGGTTTCAGAGAATTGTGATGCCCGATGTCGTGAGTCCCAGATTCGCGACCACGCGATATTCCGATTTCCCTATAGGGTAAAGGGAGGTCATCGGAGGAGCATCCTGTGGGTGCAGAGTAGTCCCGATAAGGGATTTGAGGAGCAATTTAGCTCTTCGGGCCTAGAAGAAAAGAAGGTCCTGGTGGGAGCAGATGTGTTGGGTGGTCGTGCTGCGTCAAATTCTAAGATGTTTTTTAGAATAAATGCATTGTTGTTTATATTGAGTTTTCAAAAATTATATATTGCATTTATACACTCATATTAATGCATATATATAAGTAAAAGCCAATAAAGTAACTATATTATGCCTTATTCACTTATACGACATGATTTCAACTTATTTAAAAATACAAATTTACAAAAAGTTATGTGCAATGAAATCAAACACCTTACAACTCAAAAAGTTCAATTAGACATAATTCATCTATGACACATCTCCAATGAGATTGGATAGTCCACTTGACACTCATTATCAATTAACTATTTTCTTTTTTAAAGAAATACAACTTTATTTACAATGGAGGTTTATTTCAAAAATCACATATCAGATTTATACACTCATATTAATGCATATTAAAGGCAATGAAAAGTCATTAATGCACTTTGTGCCTTGTTGGTTTCTAATATGATATGATTGCAATTACAAATTTTAGTTGATTTAAGTATACAAATTTACAATAAGTTATGGCTTGAGAAATCAAATATCGTATAGCTTAAAAAGTTTAAATGCATTCACCTATGACCCATCTATTATAGGCAATTAAAAGTCATTAAGTGACTTTGTGCCTTGTTGGTTTCTAATATGATATGATTGCAATTACAAATTTTAGCTGATTTAAGTATACAAATTTACAATAAGTTATGGATTGAGAAATTAAATATATTTTAGCTCAAAAAGTGCAAATGTATTCACCAATGACCCATCTTCCATTAACCCAATATTCCACATAGCATTAAAGTATATAGTTCTATTTTTTTGGGTACAAAATGCATCTTTATTTACATGGAGCTTTATTGTAACATTTAAATTTCACATTTATATAGAAGTATCAAATAAATGTAAGTAAATAAAAGTCAATAGACTGATTTGTCCCTCATTGGCTCATATGAGATGATTTCAATTACAAATAATTCATTTACTTATCAAGTATATAATTCTAATTTTTTAGGTACAAAAGGCATCTTTATTTACATGGAGATTTATTTTAAAATTTAAATTTCACATTTATACATGAGTTCAATACATGTAAGTAAATAAAAGTCAATAAAGTGATTTGTCCCTCATTGACTCATATGAGATGATTTCAATTACAAATAATTCATTTAATAATACAAATTTGAAGAAAAAATTATACACTATAAAAAAAAATTGTATGGTGCAACAATATCCATGTAAAATAAAATATAAACAATAATAAAAATGTATATTAATATCATTGTCAATTAACATATATTAAAAATATATATATAATTGTACAAATTGATTCACCAATTGAAAAATTGGAATGTACTTGTGAACAAATCTTTAAAACAAAATATCTTCATCTACTACAATGAAGTTGATGTTTTATTGAACATTTGAATGTAGTCACGTTTTTCTTTGATACGATGAAGTGTATTAAGAAAGGGGAATAACACCTGCATAAGCCAAGTATCTTGCTCTTGTTCTGTATATGATTTTATCAGGATGTGGTTTGACCAATATCTGACGAATTGAGAAGTAGGATTTGTTGTATCTATTAGTAGTACATTTGATTCATCATATTTATCTCCTTATTGGGACCTGTAATACCCTATTTCCCCTAGTTTGTAAAAATAACTGGACTAGCCAAGAACTGTGGCAAACTCAGAAATGTGAATGGACCTTGTGGAAAAGGTCGATGAATGTGA
>SNQJ01S0004533.1:0-13188 GCA_010110895.2 Picea sitchensis
AGGGAGAAAAGAAGTTTGATTCAAACCACCTTTAGATGCGCATACCCACAATTGCGTGGTCATGTGAAGATCATCGCCCAAGGTCATATCAAGAAATGGATCTAGCGCTCACAAGACCGAGTTTGGGAAGTAACTTTTGAATAAGCATTTGGTCACTGCCAGTGATCACGTGAAGGAAGATGCTTATAATACAAAGAAGCCAAAGACAACTAGTTGTAACTGACAGAGAATATGAAGAGTTGCGACTTCTAGAGAATCCAAGGAATCTAAGGATAACGCCCTCTAATGATCAATAGATTCGGTATAACCGCCAAAGAAGACAAAGAGTTGTCAGGATGATCTAGCAGATGACTTAGAGTGATAAAGACATACAGAGAATGTTCTTTTGGGGAACCGATGTATGAGTGTAGAAGGAAGTAGTAAGCAGCCAAAAAGGAGCAGAGAAGAGGTGCAATGAAAATTAATGCAATGTATTCACAGAGCATAAAAGGCAGAAGAGAAGTTGAACAGTGCATTGTTGTTTGTGCGGGAGAAAAGGAGAGAAGAGAATAGAAGCAGGAATATGTAGAACCAGAACAGAGGATAGAGGTTGCAAGAGGAAGAGGAGACATGGAGTTGTAACAGACCATATCAGAGACAAAGCAAAAGAACAGAGAGCGCAAGGGAGGCGTGTAGGAAGAAACTGATGTAGGCAGAGCAGAGCAGTGTAGCAGAACAGTGATGAGACTGGTAAGCCATTGATAAATACTATATCACTATGATAAATTTATGAAAAGAAAAGATTTATATTTCAGGGTGGTAGGGAGGTTCTAGGGAGGACTGTTGTCCTCTAAGTTTCAAGTGGGTTATTGAACATAGGGAGTTTTAGATTTCATCTAGTTGCAACCAGAAAAACTAGGGTGGCAGGGAGGTGCAAGGGAGAACTATTGTTCTCTATTATACAGGTTGGTGCTTGTGTAACTGGAAGTTGGTGCTTCCATCCAGTTGGTGTTGGAACACTCAGGAAGTTGGTGCTTCCTTCTAGTAGGTTCTATAGAAACCAGATAATTATTGCTCTCAGCAAGTTGCAGCTTGTAAAATAGAGGTGGTAGCCTCACAATGAGTTGGTGCTCATAAGAATGATAATGTACAAAAAATAAAGATTACTTATCATATCAAGAAGAAGAGGTTTTTCCCTTTATGGGTTTCCTTGAGAAATATATGTCTCTATATATTTCATGTGTGTGATTGATGTTGAATATTCTATTTCTTACTTCCCTGCATTATTGTGATCGTCATTGAGTGTTCTCTAAAGAGTTTAAAATGGGCATAATTGTTTAAGCACAATAACAACTGATTCACCCCCCCCCCATCTCAGTTGTCCAACACATGTAAATAGGGGTTTGGAGCCTCCTTCTAGTTGTATCTAGAGAAACAGGAAGTTGGTGCTTCCAGTAAATGTACTCTTTGATAAATAAGAAAATAATTTTGTGGTTTTATCCCTCATTGGGTTTCCATGTAAAATTCGGGTGTACCATGTTTATGTGATGTCTATGCATCTAATTATGGTGTTGATGATATATTGAATGATCATGATATTTATTGGAGATTTTATATTATGATTAAAAGTACTAATTGTGCTCATACTAATTCACCTCCCTTTCTCAGTATTCCAACAAAAATCCAAAGAGGAGTGTTAGCATGGAAATTAAAGCACCAATTTTCAAATGTTAACATTCAACAAAAGTGACAGAGGGAATCCAAATGCCAACAAGAGCCAAGGTATTGAAAACATTATCACCAAATTCCATGGGAGTAGATCGCCCCATACATAGAAAAATAAAGACATTTTTTTATATATATGTCTATTGAGTGTGTAAAGTATCAACACGCAATCACCTGAGTTCCAAATGTGGATTCTTTTGTTTGCTCGAAATTGTTTTGAGGATTTTTTTTGTTTTAAGTTTGGTATCATTACCGGTTTGTTTGGAGACCCTACATCGCAKAGAGAAGAAAACTTTGTAGAACAAATAGATATGTCTATGATGATAATGAATGGCGTGATGAAGGTGTTGAATATATCTCCAAAGACATCCTCCACATTAAAGAATGATATCCCAAGTAACAAGGTCATTGTAGAATATGCAATTTGGACAACCATTGGCTCTTACACTGCCCAATTCATAATATGAGATATAAAGTATAGTTTTGGTTGTCCTTGGGGAAGACTCCAATGAAACATCTCTTAACATGATTAATTTAATGAATGATATACATGTTACTTTATGGAGATATGATTTTGCTTGTGATTTGGAATGAGAAAATAATAGAAGAAAAAGATGTTGACTCAACCTTTTCACACACACATTTGTTAAGTCTCCTATAAAATCTATGATGAGTGGAAGTAACAATATATTGATGGTTTTGTTTTGGCTTGTGCAATTCATGCTTCAAAAATATATTAGATAAATTGATTGTGTTAAATGGAATCAATTCTCTCGATCTTGAGGATTTGGGCCTATGATCATTGGGAGGTGCTTAGATTCTAAGTGGACGGTGTGGACATGTTTGTAATACACAAAAAGATACATGTAGACTCTCCCTTTCTTGTGTACCATGTAGCAGTTGGGCTTATAATTATTGGTTCTTCCTCAACATTTCAAATTGACAAGTTCTTAAGGAATTATGATTTTCGAGCAAGTTGAAGAGATGAAAATATATTCAATATCAAGCAAGGTGGAAATAGCAACTTTTGGAGTGTTGAAAGTAACCAAGAAAACTGTGATAGAAACACAACCTATCAACATCATCCTAGAATTCAAAGGGAAGAAGAATAACATAAAATCAAAGTCAACATATCATAGCCAACAATTAGGTTTGACAAGTGGTAGAGTACCAAGATTCAAAGCATATGAATTACTGAAAAAAATCATTGAGCATTCTCGATACTCTATATAGTATCTTAATTTAGACATTGTTCCATATTTAAAGGCATGAAGGTATCCAATCGACAGTTAGAGGATAGAAGAGAAGAAACAGGTGGCAGATCATTTTATAAATATGAGCATCGATCACAAACTTCTAGAACAACATATCAAGCAGAGGATGGCAGTCAAAGATCAGTGAAATATTTCAAGGAAAGTTGACCCATATTTCTTGCAATAATTTAAGCCTTTGTTCCACAAAGTTTGTAACAGTTGGTTAAGGGATTTTATATTTAGTGTATCATTTTGAATGTAATAAGGGTTCCAAATATAAATATTCCTCAGAGGAGGAAGTGAGGGGAGGTCAAGTAATAGGAGTTTGGAGTAGGTATGAGAATTGTATTGATAGATATTTATTCCCTGTAACACTCATACTCAAGGATCAAGACACTCTAATGATAGTTAGATTATGTTCTCATTGTAACCTTGTATTTTTCTACTCATTTGAATTTAATGGGGATTTTTGCAATGAACTAATTTCTGCAAATTTTAGCCAATATTACATTAAAATATTTACTGTCAATTACTTCACTTTTGTAAGTTGCATTCATATGTTTGTTTCAAGTTTTAAATGTCATTTTAATCTTGGGAATATTTTTCACATAAGTAAACATATTATTGACATGTCTCCTCGTTCTTCCTATATCCTATTGTTCATTTTTCTGTCTCTCAAAGTGAATGCTCGAGACTAAATGAAGTATTATTGTTGATCATTTAAACCCATTTGAAGGATTGTCATGAGATCTATAACCTTCCTACCATATCTAACCCACCTAATCCACTTTTTAATCAAACAAGAAAATTATTACAATAATTGAGGTGCCCTAGATTTTCCCTATAACATTCTAGTGCAAACTTTAGGGATAACATATTTTGGCACCATTGTCGGGAACGAAATTGAAGATTTTCCCTGGGAGAATGAAAATGATCATATATAGTTTTTGATGGTGAACAAAATCCAGACATATTTAGGATGCATATCATTCACCTGGTGACTCAATAGTTGAAGAATTCATAGGCGACTCCACTAATCTAGAATTTCAAAAGGAATGGAATCCATTTTGGCTCAAAGGTATGTGATTTTTATTTTTCAAATGTAATTGGATTTCTGRATCCTATGCCTAAAAGGGATGAATGGGAAAKTTGTMTTCCAAGGTTTAAGGGAGAAGATTGGGAATTCCCTGCTAAGCATTTGTTGGGTTTCCATGAGTGCATGCATAAGATGGATATTATCAGTGAATATGTTTTAATCAAGATGTTCAAGTATTCATTAGAAGGAAAAGCATGAGAATGATGCAGATATTTACCTCCATCCATAATTTCTTCATTGAAGGAATTTCATGGTGTGTTTAATTATTATTGAAAGGAATGTATGAATTTGATTCCCTCTATGATGAATGTTGTGAAGAGTTTTCATTGATGCATCATTGCTCCAGAAACAAAAGTTAGCATCTCAGCTCCAATTAGATGTATGAGGAGACAGTTACAAAGAATGAATATTTCATTGATGATATTGTTTCTTCTCTTGAAATTGATGCAATTATATTGTTGCCTTCATATTTTCATGATAATTTTGTTGTTTTAAACGTTGCTAAAGAATTTTCTTCTCAAGAAAATTATCAACAGATTGAAGATAATCTTGTTTCCCTTGATTGTTTTAAGGCACATGATGTTTATGAGTTGTTTCAAGGAGGACAAGTGGAGTGCATCTTGACTAATGAAGAATATTTTACATATGAGAAACATTATCTTCTGAATCAGGCATAATTCTATCATATTATCTATGATCCAGTGGTTGTTTGGATGGATTATTTTCTTCAAAGGGTGATAAATGTTGCATCTTTCGGCATGCAATCAAATTGCAGCAGTAAGTACAAGCTTCCCATGGGATCTTTGTTGCAAATATCATTTTATTTTTGTGTCTTTTCACAAAGTTGTGAACAAGAAAATCATTTCATTAGTCAATTTCTTGCTTGGATGCATTGGAAATCCGCTTACACATGATCAAGTTGAATTCAACTAGTTAGGAGTAGAAGGTGTGCTAAATAAGCTCGTCATTCGAGCGTTTTGTTTTTAAGTTTGACATTATGTGAAATAGGAGGAATAAGAATCCATAGCCCAATGGAGACACTGGTGTGAAGCAGTTTTCAGTTTGCATTTTGGATTTTTAGCTTGCAAAATGGTTTGCTTTCAATCGAGAAAAACAAGTTGCAGGGTTACAAGGTGCAAGATTCAGAACTCCCAATGGAATTGATAAGGCACATGGTATGTTGTTCTTAGAACCTAACAAGAAACTGCTATCCCCAGTTGGATCCAATGTTAGCATTAACATACTCTGCCAAAGCTTATATATTTTGCGTCAAAATTTGTTAAAATCTATCACATCTCAAATTTTTTATCCGGTGAAGTCCCACATTCACTTCGTCTAGAATTCCTTGGTCTCATCAATTGTGTTTGATTTCCCTTGCCACATTGAAACCAAACAAAATATTATTATTATTATTATTATTATTATTATTATTATATAATAAAAAAATAACTATAAAATCATATTGTTTTAAAAACTGTTTTATATGGTTTATTTAAAATAATATATATTTTTATTTATCTTTATTTTTGTTAAAAAGTTTGGTTATTTAAAAAAAAATAGTTTATTTTTCATTTCCACATTAAGTCAAGAAAAACATCCAAATTAAGCACCCAAGACCAAAATCCAAGCATACACCACAAGCATCGAAAGTCAAGTAACAAGGCAACACCTATACACAAGGCAACAAGGAGAGAGCCCACACGAAGCCAAATCTCATGCACAACATGTAAAGACCAATATAGTATTTTTCCCTGGAAATGTGGGATAACACCCACTACATGTAAAACAAAACACCAAGTGTCGAGGTAGGGCTCACACGAGAAAGTCCAAAGGAGTTTTCAAGTGTCGAATGTCATCAAAATTTGCATGATAATCCAAGTGAAGGATGAAGAGGAGTGTCAACATGGAAATTGAAGCACCAATTGNAAAACAAAACACCAAGTGTCGAGGTAGGGCTCACACGAGAAAGTCCAAAGGAGTTTTCAAGTGTCGAATGTCATCAAAATTTGCATGATAATCCAAGTGAAGGATGAAGAGGAGTGTCAACATGGAAATTGAAGCACCAATTGTCAAATGCTAACATTCAGAAAAAGTTACAGAGGGCATCCAAATTCCAGTGAGATCCCAGTTATCGATAACATTCTCACCAAATGTCATGGGAGGAGCTCACCCCATACACAAAAAAATAAAGCCATTTTTTGTATATCTTTCTATTGAGTGTGTAGAGTATCAAAACGCAAGCACCTAAGTGCCAAATGTAGATTCTTTTGTTTGCTTGAAATTGTTTTGACTATTTATTTTGATTTAAGTTTGGTATCATGATCGGTTTGTTTGGAGACCCTACAACGCAGAGAGAATAACATTTTGTAGAACAAATATATATTTCTATTATTCTAATGAATGATGTGATGGAGGTGTTGAATATATCTCCAAAGATATCCTATACATTGAAGAATGATATCCCGAGTAACATGGTCATTGTAGAATATGCAATTTGGAAAACCATCAGCTCTTACATTGCCCAGTTCATAATATGAGATATCAAGTATAGTTTTGGTTGTCCCTAGGGAAAAATCCATTGGCAGAGCTCTTAATAGGATTAATTTATGAATGATATACMTGTTACTTTATGGATATATGAGTTTKCTTATGATTTGGGATGAGAAAGTAATAAAAGAAAAAGTTGTTGACTCATCCTTTTCACACACAATTTTTAAGTCTCCTCCAAAATCTATGATGAGTGGTAGTAACAGTATATTGATGGTTTTGTTTTGTCCTGTGCAAGTAATGCTTTAAAAATATTTTAGATAAACTGAACATGTTAAATGGAATCAATTCTTTGGATCTCGAGGATTTAGGCCTATGATTATTGGGAGGTACTTAGATTCTAAATGGACATTGTGGACAAGTTTGCAATACACAACAACATACATGTAGACTCTCCCTTTCCCATGTACCCTGCAACTAGACCTATACTTATTGGTTCTTCCTCAACATTGTAAACTGACAAGTGCTTAAGGAATTATGATTTTCGAGCAAGTTGAAGATATGAACATAGATCCAATATCAAGCAAGGTGGAAACATGAACTTTTTGAGTGTTGAAAGTAAACAAGCAAACTATGAGAGAAAGATAGCCTATTGACATCATCTTAGAATTTAAAGGGAAGAGGAATACCATAAAATCAAAGTCAACATATCATATCTAGAAATTAAATTTGAAAAGTGGCAGAGTAACAAGATTCAAAGAATATGAATTATTGAAAAAAATCATTGAGAATTCTCAATACTCTATACAACAGCCTAATTTAGACATTGTTCTAGATTTAAAGGCATCAAGGTAGCCAATCGAAAATTGGAGGATAGAAGAGAAGAAACAGGCGGAAGAGAATTTTCTAAAGATGAGCATCGATCCCAAACTTCCAGGACAACATATCAAGCAAAGGATGAAAGTCAAAGTGTAATACCCATGTTTCCCCCAGCTTGTAAATATAACTATAACTTGCTAAAACACTATGGGTAGACTGAATATGTGTGGATGTTGGAATTGATGAATCATTTTGTTATAAAAGGTAATTTATATATTTTTGTTACTAAATAAAATGGAAAGTGTTGCATAATTGTTGAAGGGGTTTTCCAAGGTATATCATGATGCATGAGAGAGATGGGAAGGGGAACTAGTAATGGTTGAGATGAACCCTACCAAACCAGTACTCTGCTAGATTTAAATTATTCAGACCCAGAACATTCCTCTGACCCAGAAAAGTAAATTACCAGTCACGATGGTAGTTGGGAAGTCTTCCTCAAGAGTCAAGGAGGAAATGGGCAGCGTACCCATATTGGAAAACTTAATGACCTTACCACGAAATGGGGATTTGGACCCACGAAATATTCTTGAGGAAGGCAAGAAAAGGTAGGAAATTCATGGGAAGAAGAGGAGAGATAGAAGGAAAGGGTCTAGTGACCATTTTTTAAGAGAGAGGGCATGTGCATCTCTCTGGTTCTAAAATGATCTGAGAAACAAATTTGTTCTAGGTACAAGAATTTGTTGGGAAGTGTTTTCATTCCAAGCTAATAAATGGGGTTGCAGAGAAGATGAGAAACTGAGGAAGCACTCATTGCAGGCCCCTTTGCTTGGTGGAGAGAAAATCGATCTGTCAAGTTTCTGTGGGAGGAGGAGAGTGGCCTCTATCCCTAGCTGTTGTTAAACAAAAGGAAGAGTCTCTCTCAGAGAATCATGATCTATCTAGGGGGTAGCCAACGGTAAATTCATCTAGGAGTTTTTTTTCCTACAGTTTGGTGGAAAAGGGCACCCCTTTCAACAATTGCATCACAATATGTTTTTTAGATAAGCATATTTGGTTAAATATTTGTAGTGTTTAGATCAGAGAAAATTTTATACTATGTTTTAGAACTATGTAAGTTTAATTTCTGACAAAAGTGACTTGAGAAATTTAAGTAAAATAAAGAGAATGTCTTAGTTGAAGCTCATTTGATTTAATTCCTTACCTCTTGATTATCTGTGTGTTAAAATAAGATTTCTAGGAGTGGATGTTTTGGTTGAATGTGTTGTGCATTTTAATGCATGCTTGGGAAATGATGACTAAACAGTTAAAAATCTCTATAAAACATATGAAAGAAGAGAGAGTGATTTTTCTTCATAATAGTGTTTTATTTTAGTATGTCCTCGAATCCTATGCTAGAAAGCTTAGAGGATATCAGTTTTGTGTGCACTTTAGGAAATAATCTCAAATATGGAAAAACATTAAAAGTCCTTATAAATGAATATTGAGGCAAAATAATTAGGAAATAAACATGAAATTTTCCTAATTGAATTAAAATACAAAAGTTCTCAAAATTCTATTTGGGGCATAAATAAACATTAATGTTAAACTTGTGTTAAATATCCTAAATTTGAGAAGAATCTCCTTAAATTTTGGTGGGCAGTAAATCCTAGTAGAAATACCAAAATTTACTGTGGAGGTAAATCTTTGTCTTAGGACCAATTTCCTTAAATTTAGTAAGAGTAGCAAAGCACAATAATAAGGAAATAAAATTTACTCATTTTCTCATGAGAAGGGAGAGATTATAATTATATTTTTAATTTCCAGAATGGAGAAATTTCCTTGGAATATAAACTTTCATTAAATTCCTTTATAAAGACTGGAAATTTGTATTTCTTTTTTTCTTTTTTTCCTGTAAGAGAAAATAATTTCCTTTAAATTTTCCAGATAAAAAAATTGTGCAAGACTAAAGTTCCTGGAATGTGAAAGGCCTAAGTCCAAAAGAAAATATAAATTAATACGATTCCAAATGCCAAAGTACACCAGGGAATAACCTGTGACTAAATGCCATAAACATCTCATGGTCTTCAGAACTATGAGAATTTAGAGTTACAGGGCTCTGGGATGTTTGGGTGACGGAATCCATGAGCCAAAGTCATCGGAGGTCGAACCCTACTATTCCATGTACAAGGTTGCTTAGATAATTATTATAATTAATTACATTATTGTATTTTAATGTGATCAATTAACGTAATTTGTCATAATATACCTTTATTACGATATAGATTATAGTATAATCCCAAATTAATTTAGTGTACTTAAATCATAATGTAATACAAGTGGGTCCCCTCCGTAACTCCGGGACTCTAGGTTATTTGAGAATGAAGAATTTTGTGGAAGAGACGAAGGTGTGGACCCAAATATCTTCTCCTTCTTTCCAATATTAAACATTAAATATAATATTAGATATTGTTTAAACTTGGGTGATATTTTCGAGAGGTATAATTATATATTATATTATACTAAGATTTATTAAAATAGTTATACTTGAATGAAGCTAGCTCCTTTTAAATATTAAATAATATGGAAATGTGTATAAGTGGGGCCACTTTGGGGCTTTGGAACTCTAAGGATCGGGGAGGATTGATTATAAAGAATGTGTTGGAGAGTTGAAGGGATTAACCCGAAGATCTCTCTCTCTCTCTCTCTCATTTCAAATATTAAATATAATATTTGGGACCTTATAATCCTAGGCGTAATTTCCAAAAAGGTGTAATATAAAATATTTTAAATGAGTTTATTATGAAATTGGTACGTGGTAAAGTAACAACCCTTTTTCCCTTTTTAATTTAATATTTAATGTGAAATCACGTGTAAGTATGGATCCTTCAGGAATTTGGGACTCCAACGCTCCAGGAGTTCGGGACTCTGGGATGTTTTGAGTAATAGAATGAACAAGAAACGAAGGGCTGAAGGGCCGAACCTAACCTTTCCCGTTCCAATGGTGGCACAAATATTGAAATAAACATTCAAGGAAATTAATTATACTATAAATTAATTTAATTAATTATGTTTTCATCACTTTACAATATGAGTGGGACCCTCTCCGAAACTCTGGAATTCAAGAGATTTGAGTTCATAAAAGCATGATGAGGAATTTTTCCGAAGTATGAAGGCTTGGGTATTAATCAATATTAATAATCCTAAGTGCTCCTGTGATATATTTAATCATATTATAATATAATTAAATAGAATAATATTATAATATAATTAATAAAAGAACAAATTTGTAATAATAAATATCAAGTTGAATATAGTTTATCCTTTTCCCCAGTAAATAAATAAATATGCATATGTGTGTGTGTGTGTGTGTGTGTGTGTGTGTGTGTGTGTGTGTGAAATTACATGAAAATTCAGTATGGAGTTGTGTGCCAAGGAGGGATTGAATTCTATACCTTAATTAAGGTTAATCAACTTAAGTATATTATGTATAAATTAACCTCATTGTGTTATAGTATAATTACTCATAATTATCATATGGTTAAAATTGAGTTGGTGCTAAACTACTTCTAAATGGGGGAAAGAGAAATTAAAACCTCAGTAATTACTGGGCCATGAGTATTAGGATAAGAAAAAATAAATTATTGGATAATTAGTTTGTGGAGAATAATAATCCTTAATGAGGTTTAAGTAATTAATTACCAAATAATGGTATTCTACGAAATATTAATTAAGTATTTTAATTGGACTATAGGAGAGGGACAAATGTCATCCTTTAGTCAAGCTAGCCTAAGGGCCTATGGTGACATGGCAAATTGATGTTGACTAAGAACATCAGTGTGATGGAACATGTTAATATTCAATGGGTTGGCGAGTTGAGCGAGGTCCAAAAGGATTGGTAAACCCTAGGTGTTGACTAGGTCCTAACTGTAGGTCGAGAGATATTGCATGCATTGAGATTGTACATCGAGAGAAAAGGAATATTCCTCGACACCAAATTCATCGAAGGTAAGCAAAGAGTGTGCTAGGAGAAGGCTCGAGTTACGATGGTTGCAGGCCTGCCTGGATTGAAGATCTAGTGTGGCAGGCCAAGGTAGTGTCACATCAATACCAAGGTGTCACCACATCAGTTGGTGTGGACAATGTGAGTTCATGAGGATGCCTTTTGGTAGTAAGAGAGATGTGGCCTATGTAAACCTGAAAACTTCAGAAGGTCATAACCCTTGTTCCAGAGCTCAGTTTTGAGTGAACTTACTGTCATTGGAAAGCTCTTAATGAGAAGAAAACGATGGAGTTGTGATAGAGGATATTTGAGATGATTGCGGAAAGAGAAAAAAACTATACTACATCCCTTAAAAAGGTACTTATGGGTCGGGTGTGTGACACAAAGATCAGTGACATATTTCAAGGAAAGTTGACCCATATTTCTTGCAATAATTCACGACGTTGTTCCAAAAAGTTTGTAACAGTTGGTTAAGGGATTTTCTATTTAGTCTATCATTTTGAATGTAAGAAGGATTCCAGAAAGAAATCTTCCTTGGAGAAAGAAGTGAGGGGAGGTCGAGTAATAGAGTTTGGAGTAGGTCTGAGAATGGTATTGATAGAAGTTTATGACCTGTAGCACTCATACTCAAGGATCAAGACACATTGATGATAGTTAGATTATGTTCTCATTGTGACCTTGTCTTTTTCTACTCATTTGAATGCAAAGGGGATTTTTTCAACACACTAATTTTTGCAAATTTCAACCAAGATTATAGTAAAAGATTTGTTGTCAACTACCTGAATTTTGTAAGTTTCATTTTTATGTTTGTTTCAAGTTTTAAATATCATTTTAAGCTTGGGAAAATTCTACACTTGGGTAAACAGATTGTTGGCTTTTGTTTTATGTTTCTCTCCTCATTCTTCCTATATCCTATTTTTCATTTTTCTCGTTGTCAAAGTGAATTCCCCATAGTAAATGAAGTGTTGTTGATGATCATTTAAAACCATTTGAAGTATTTTCACCAAATCTATAACCTTCCTACCATATCTTACCTACCCGATCCACGTTTTAATCAAACAACCAAATTATTGCAATAACTAAGGTGCCCTAGCTTTTCCCTATAACAGTCTAGTTCAAACTTTAGGGATAACACATTCCAAGAATAATCTCAAAGGAGGAAAATAGAAAAGAAATACTCCAAATTTATAAGTGGAAGTAGAACTAATGATCTGAAAAATAGATTCAAATAAATCCCCTTAGCTTAATAGCTTCTCAATCCACTTCTATAAACCATGTTGGGCCACCATCAAATGGGATATTTGAAAAATGCTGGAAAGAACAAGGAAAAATTAGAGGTAGGAGGAGAGATGAAGTCCTCCTTTCTCACTCTTATTCTAAAGGATAAAAACCCAACATTTTTCAACATATTTAGTTCAATTTCTCTATGAAATATTTATTACAATATAATAACAAAAACCTTGGCATCACAAATCATCTTCATCCTCCACATGATCATATGTTCAGAACAAAGATTTATAAATTTGGAAGATAAATAAGTAACAAAATAATGATGGTACAAGAAGAAATACAATCCATTATTCAAGCAAATGAGAAATTCATGGTGATTAATATTGACATGGCAAATTCCTTTAACAAGGTAAGGCACATTTCTCTTTAATATTTTGAAAAAACGGGTTTCTCCCAAACATTCATTGATCGGATTCAATCATGAATTGGGGTGCCTTGAATTAATCCCATAATAAATGATAATATAGTATCCTTACTTCATGGATCTAAAGTCACCCACAAAAGATCCCCCATATTCCCATCTCTATACATCGTAATGGTGGAGGTGTTTGAGAGGGATT
>SNQJ01S0004533.1:18050-30052 GCA_010110895.2 Picea sitchensis
GCTCTGCTCTCTTTTTCTCCTGCGCAAACAACAACACACTGTTCAACTTCTCTTCTGCCTTTTATGCTCTGTGCATACATTGCATTCCTTTTTGTTGCACCTCTTCTCTACTCCTTTTCGGTTGCTTACTACTGCCTTCTATGCTCATGCATCAGTTCCCCAAAATCACATTCTCTACATGTATTTATCCCTCTAAGTCCTCTTCCAGATCATCCTGGAAACTCTTTGTCTTCTTTGGTGGTTATACCGAATCTGTTCATAATTAGTGGGCGTTATCCTGAGATTCCTTTGCTTCTCTGGCAGTCACAACTCTTCATCTTCTCTGTCAGTTACAACCAATCGTCTTTGGCTTCTTTGGCTTCCAAACCTTTTCCTTCACATGACCACTGGCGGTGACCAAACAATTATTCAAAAGGTGCTTCCCGAACTCGGTCTTGTGAGTGCTAGCTCCATTTCTTCATATGACCTTGGGCAATGATCTTCATGTGACCACGTGATTGCAGGTGCATCCAAAGGTGGTTTGAATCAAATTTCTTTTCACCTCGCAATTTACCTCAAGTTTCCACGTACCCTTTCATCAAAACCATGGTTTCAATTGCGGCCCGCTCAAGAAAAAATAAGACCCGAGCATGTTCTGGCTCCGCAATGTGATGGGATCGTTGATCTCATGATATTGATGGTGCTCCTGAACGAACAGTTCAGATATGTCCTTTCATGATATGAAGATCAGATCTAACCTCCCTAAATACACGATTGAGATTTACTTTGTGATCCAAGCTCCGGGAGTTTCAAATCTCAAACCTTGCTTTTCCCATTGACTATCTTCCGAAGTGGAAGATATATTGACACCTGTCTCCCTAAATCTACGATCAGGATTTCCTTCGTGAGTCTGACCTTCGATACTTTCAATTCTCAAAATCCGCTTGCTCCTAGAGCATTTCACCTAGAGTCCACGATCTAACGACGCGTGGTCTTCTCGAATCAACGGTCACAATCCCTTCAGGTATCCGGGGTTCGGAAATCTCAAATTTCTAGCCTTTCAACCTTCCTTTGCTTTTCCCCGGAGCTGAAAATCCATTGACGCATGTCCCTTTTGGATCAATGGTCACGATCCTTTCACATATCTGGACTTCAGAGTTCTCAAGTCTCAACTGGAAATCCTTGAAGTGATATTTCTTCTAAATCTCAGATCAACTGACACGTACTCCCCTTGACGATCAACGGTCGAGATTTGTCTTTGGAGATTTTCACATTCTCCCCATCCACAAACTTCCAAAGTTGTGGATCTCGTGCCACCTATCCTCCTCGATGATGAACGAGCCCAAACCACTTTCAGGACTTCGGAAATTTGGGCAAGTGTTGGTGGTAAATCTCCCGTAGTGACGTCACTTACTTACGTTACTTGATGACATGTCATGAGCCTAGTATCTGCAACATGTCACTCGGATTTGTGATTTTCACGTATTGAAATGTTGAATCAACTTGACACTTGTGATTGTCTGATTGTGTCACGTGTCCTTGCTGATGTAGTATATATTACATGGATCCTCATTCACTTCAGGACTTTGGCCTTCAGGACTTTGGGTATTTCAACTTTTCAAGTCGCCAATTCTTCTGAAGTGAGAATCCCCGAACAGTAACCTCCTCGAAACTTTTAGACATGAACTAAATATTGTTCATCAATGATGTTTTTAGATCGACGACGTGATCTTTCTGCGATGCTGCTTTTCTAGCTTATCCTATCCTTGCACTTCAAAATGATCTGATGAATGTCGTTTACTTTGGCTCTCTGACTCTCCATATTTTGGGTTTTTCAAGTCTCAAACTGAAAAATCCTCGAAGTGATTTGATCCGGAGTTGAGGATAGTGTACCTCCTGTCAGTCTTGACGATGGATGGTCCTGACTTACTTTGAGACTTTGACAAGTCCGCTCTCCTACGCTCATCCAAAGTCTTAACCTTTGTTAATTTATTTTAGGATCCAACGACTGTTGAGCCTTGATGCTTAGATCCAATGGATCAGATATGTACTTCTCCTCTGCACTTCCTCTGGTCACTGGACGTTGATCTAACGGTCATCGGGTATTCGATATTGGTGATCCAACGACCACTGTCATTCTTCCTTCTGATGTTTTTGATCTCTCTAGCTTAGAATGTTTTCTAAGTGTTCAAAGGTCTTGAATTTTGGTCCTCCTGCAAGTCTGTCTCTTGGACCTTGGCTACACTTCTAGAAAGCGCAAAGCGCTATCTCTTCTGAGCTTTGATTTATGCATACTGTTCGCTCCTCCTCTTGAGCTTACACTTCCTTCTGCTCCGCCTTCTATTCTTGCCATCAATTACAAGAACACTCTTCCTATAAACATGCCCACAACAAGTTGTATCCCAAAGGAAGCTTGAACTCCCTAGTTTACTAGCTCCAACTGAAAGGAAGCTACAAACCCATTTCCTTTCCCTGTCCAACCACCCTGAAATATAAATGTAGACTAATCTGTCACTACCTTTGTCGCTATTACTGATAAAATGTTGCTGTTGTTTTTGATACCTCTATTTGTTGATAATGATTTGAATATTTCATCAAGACTGCAACCACACATACCTCATACCAAGATCCAAAATAAAGTTCTCCAAATCAAATGCTTATGAATCACCAAGACATACTTGTTCTTGATTTCTTCAGAATACACATCCTAACATACACATGAAGACATACCTTCAACCTGTAGCTGACCTGGGTTTTATATCTCTGATCTTCAACAATGTTTCCTCACAGATCCACAACCTTTACACTGCATGCTCACAGATGTCTGCGCTTTTCCTCATTGCAGCCTGCAAATTTATGTGCCTTTCCTCCTAAAACCCACTAATATACTCAAAGAACCTGGATGCCTTACTTGTTCTCTATACGCTTGGCTCCCGAAGACTTCTTCTCTCACTAGAATTTGTTGAATTTGACTCACTGCCTCAAATCTGCCAATTCGTATTCACATAAGTAATATTCAATTGAATTTTCTCTATTTTTTAATGAGGATCTCATGCAACTAATATGCACATGCAACTTACATGCAACTTGTTAACTTCTGATGAGGATCTCATGCAACTGACATGTAACTTGTTAACTTCTTGTTCAAGGGTTGACATCAATGACAACAAATATTTCAACAATTCAATGACAACCAATATTTCAACAGTTAATCTTTCAACAATTAATCTTTCAATAATTAATCTTTCAACAATTAATACTTCAATAATTAATCTTTCAACAACTTTCATATGGCCTATCATGCAAATTTTGATGACATTTGACACTTGAAAAATCCTTTGGAATTTCTCGTGTGAGCATTGCCTTGACACTTGGTGTTTTATTTTTCATGCAGTGGGTGTTATCCCATATTGCCAGGGAAAAATACTATAAACCATATAAAATAGTATATATATATATATATATATATATTATTTATTTATTTATTTAAAATATTTGGTTTGGTTTCAATATGGAAACATAAATCAAACACATTTGATGAGACCAATGAATTATGGACGAAGCGAATGTGGGACTTCACCGGATCAAAAATTTGAGACTATGATAGATTTTGACAAATTTTGATGCAAAATATAGAATCTTTGGTAGAGTATGTTAACACTAACATAATGTTTGAGAGAATTTCTTGCATCATTGTTGATGATTTTGGTAGCCCCTCAAAGTAGAGTTCTATAAATTAGTTATTGGTTGTATCTAGAATCGTTTCATACTGCGAAATTGTTTCTCCATTTGGTAGCTCTACCTTTGAGAAATTATTTCTTATTTGGTGAGCATTCACTTGTTTATGGAATAATTTCATGTTTCTATCTCATTCCTTGAGTCAAAGGTTTGTAGAATTTAGTCTCCAATATTCCTCTTCCTCCTCTTTGTGTTTTGTTTTGTGTAGAGCTTGGGAGAGGGTGCCTTCTTGTTGTTGGAGTTCCATGGTGTATTCACGATTTTTCATAGAAAATTGTAGGTCACAAATATCTTATTATAATTATTCTCTATCTTGTGATAGGTTTTGAAAGACAACTTCACCCAATTCCATTACTCTCTTGACCACTTTGAGTTTCTTCTCCCATAAAAGGATTTGGATCCTTTGAATGGTGCAATATAGGTATTTTTTATAATCTCCTACACCTCTTAGTGTTGGATACAAAGAGGGTTGAATTTCAAAGGTATGGGTCCATAGTTAACTATGATAAATGTGAGTAGGGAGATGGGCTCGTGATTTGAATTCATAACTAGAAGAAATTCCAATTGAACTTGAATACCAACTATCAAAAAGGAACTTTTTAGTACAAAATAATTGAGTTTATTGTTATGTATCTAGGGCCTATTCTCTTATTTAACTAGATGTTCTTCTCATTTATTGGGTGAGGTCCCACTCATGAATGGTGACTTCTGAATTATTTTTTCTTGTTTGTCTTACGTAGACACCTCCTCTTTTTTCTACTAGGTTAAGGACCACTTTTAAATCCCCTACTAGGATTTTCCTATCATCTCGCATGATTCTCTTGTAGATTGTTAGGTGTATAAATATTAAATATTCCCATTGATATATATTCCAAGTTTTTGTGATAATTCTCCCCCTGTGGACAGGTTGAGTTCCCCTCACCTAGGTTTCAGACAAGTGAGACATAATCTAACAAATGGACACTAATATCCTCCTAACAAACCATTTTATTTCCTTGCGGGAGGGTTGAGAAAGAGGGAGAAAAGGTGTATGTACCTGATTTTGAATGTTTGTCCTCACTTCTCTAGTAGTCGAGTTCTAATCCAGGCAGGTCCCTCACGAAGTTGGTCCTGCAATAAAAAAGGAACCTTCTCCTACTGCTTTATATGATTGAATAATAGAAAGCCTACCAATTGATAACTTAAGAAAAATGACCAAATAGAAAAGAAATGAATAAGAGAGTTTTTGGAGAAATAGGCCAACTTCTTTTATCAGTGAAACCATGAGAAGGTTACAACCATTAGATGTTGCTACAATTATTCAAGCTCCTTTATTCAACCCTTGAGCATGAATCCAATTTGAATTCTTCACAAAGGTTTGGCTCTCTTTCATAAGATCATATGCTTGGTATGATTCTTACTTTCCATCCATATCTCACTCTGAAATGGCCTGGTTATATAAACGCAGGAAGCGCTAACCACTAGGATAAACTAGGAGTGTAGTTGAGGATAAGGTGGATTACCTTAGGATTTGAGTTATATTCATGGTTATACTTGTTCCAAATATAGGATGGAAGAAGGCTCAAATCATGTCTTGATGAAAACAAGAAAACAAACCAAGAACTATCCAAAACTTCCTTGAGAAATACCCCTAGATTCATGGGATTTCAACATATTTTCATGGAATCTCCCCCCGAGAGGTGGACAGGGCATCCAGGACACCCCCATAACATTTTTTCAAGGAGAGGGACACTCCCCTAGTATGGGAAAGGGGGTGTCCTTAGTCAAATAAAGACAAGAGTGAGTGAAAAAGGCCAAATTTGCAGGGTTTTAAAGGGATTTTCCTCTTCTTGATGTGCAAGGGAATATCATGGATAATTCTTGCATGGTGTTGAGGTGGTGACACTTAGGAAAAGTGTGTAAAACAAGGTACACCACTTAGTATAATGGACCATGGAATTTGTGACACTTGCGACACTAAGTAGAGTGAAGTGTGACACTTATGACACTTACCAAAGCGAAACACAACACTTATGACACTTAGAAAAGTGTGAGAAAATGGTGTATAACATATTCCACCCAAAGTGTGATATTAGAGGAGAAAAATGATGGTCAAAACACTTTGTAACAATGCAGAATCAAGGGACTGAAGTTAGAATACCTGACAAAAAATAAAGCAAAACATCCATTAATATGCATATATCATCCCCAAGGTAGACATACCCATACTCAGAAAAATATAACTCAAATCATGGTCTCCAACCAATACAATGTGGATCCATGAAAGTACTGATTAAGGATACATCCACCAAACATACAATATGGATCCATATTTCCATGTATCGATCAAAATGTAGCCATGATATTGTACACAGTGGAGCTACAACATGACAAAACATAGCCACAAACCAATACAACATGGATCTATGTTACAACATATATCAAAACTTCATAATATCCATCGCATCCTGGGAAAGGAAGATAAAAAAAATGAGTGCTTACTGAAATTCTCCCCCCCCCCCTCGAGGTCTTTAATCTCGATCCCGAATAGTATGAATCTAGCCATGTGAATATATGACTTGATGTCGAACATGGTAGAAACCACTTGATTATCGATCAATAATGTATACAGTTAAAAAGTGCAAGGGAAATCACCAATGTTGTCAATGACTCCTAAGGAACCTTAAGTACATTCCAGCAAATGTGAATAAACAAGATGAAGTCAAACACTCATGGAATCAATCGATCAAAGGTCAATGATTTAAACCAACTGTCGACATCGAGGAAACCTGTCGTTGAAGCATGGAAGATCCAAGGTACTAATTGGTTTCTAAGTCTAATTACTAGATAATGTACTGATGTTGATGGAAATAGACTCGTCGAAGGAGGCCCATGATGTATCCTCCATCATCGACATGAAACAAATAAGGATAGTGACGAATAGTGATGGATCAAACTATGGTGCACTGACACAAGGGTGAAAATGTAGAGGTTGACTTCCCTTGAACATATGGTGACATAACGAATGACTTGGAATCATTGAATCAATAGGGAATGGATGACAAATGTGATAATGTGACGACAAATGATGGATCTCTTCAAAAAATATGAAAGAGTATGACGACGAATGGAATGGGCCGACAACCATAGGTTCTCTTTTGAAGGAGTCAAAAGAGTATGACGACATATGGGATTCAAATGGTGCAAAGAAAAGCGGTAAACCCAAAATAAAATTAAGTTCCATGTTCAAGGACGACATAAAGCTACCATAAAATTAAAAGACTTGATCCACTTCCCCAATTTTCCCCCCAACCAGATAGGTGAGTACCTCTTTGTTTTTTAGCAAGCTTGAGGAGGATAAACGATGCTTGGTATAAGCTTATATTTGATGAGTCCCATATTCACATGTTTAACGAACCTGAAGAAGGAAGGGTTCAGTCCTATATGGGTCCTTCCTTGTGTATATTTTACGAGTCCAAGGAAATAAAACTCGATGGTCCTTTCACATTTCAAGAGTCCGAAAATATTTAGAAAGAAGACTCCATATGGACTTTTTCGTGAAATTAGTCTCCAGGGCCCAAAAATGTATAAAATGATACCTAGGAGAACTCTTCTAATCATGCTTGACTAGAGTGTTTCTTTATCGTAAATAGTCTGATGAGACCAAAAAATAGATAAACTACCACTCAACAGACGTGTTTTCTAATTCACTTTAAGGAGTGTGAAAGACAACAAGATTGCTCGACAATCTTTTTCGTTTTTTAAGGAGTTGAAAAATATTTTAAATATTTATCCGTAATGAGGTCCTTTTTCATAAAGTAGTGCTTTCAAAAATAAAAAAGAGATAAACCAAACATCGAAATATGCCCTTTCTAATCCTTTTAAGGAGTGTAAAAGGATACAAGTTCACTCAACAATCTTTTCAAGTTTAGGGGGTCTGAAAAGAGCTTAAAGGAAACTGCAAAGATTTCCTTTTTTCATATAGATTTTACGAGTTTGAAAAAGAGATAAAAGTGTACTCGGTAAGCTATTAGCATGTATTAATGAGCATAAGAAATAAAAAATACTAATCTGATTATAGAAAATACTACTAGGTTATGATGGTAATGACCCCCAAGCGAGGATCACTCCTAGCAGTGTGTCTCTCTAGAGGTGTTTTTCCTCCATATTGCATGCTAGAAGCTAGTGGATTTTCTCCAACATGATGTCCAAAGGCTGGAGAATTGCCCCCAAGCATCGTTTCCTCTGGTGACTCTTCTTATTTCCTAGTTTAGGCATCTAGTTAATAATGGGAGAATTTTCACTAGGCAAAGGAAAGGAAGGTTCAAGTATGCGGTCCAGAGTCATAATTGATTTGAATGGAGGTGGGTCTGTTTCATTTTTTAATGAGCTTGATAGAGACGATGAACTATACTTTTCAATAACAAGTACTGCCAAAGGATCAGATGATTCTAAGAATTGTCACACCTAAGTTGAAATCATATTTAACATCACAACCCATGGGATGATGGGAGAAGGTAAAGGAAAAAACCACATGAGCGAGGAATCCTTAAGGAGACCTACTCCTACACTCTCAAGACTAGACTGTCCTAGAAAATGGACATCAGTCGTCACTGCATTTTGAATATCTGGAGTCATATAGTCTAGTTGGTCAACAATGATATTTTTTCCTCGATGGGGAAATCTTAAGACATTAAACACCGCACATGCGAAAACATTCATCACATAGAACCTGTTAACTCTCTTTAAATTCCCAGAGGTTGTTGAAAAGGCAGAAGGAAGTTTCCAGATGTAACTTTATCCAACCACTTTGACATTGGGATCTATCCATTCTAGTTTCAGAGAGGGATCTCTCTATAAGATTTAACTTTGTTTTAAAATAAAATATTAGGCTAGTTAAAATATGTGGGACTGATTTGTTTGTTTTTATAAAATGGCTGAAAAGGTTTTACACATCCATTGGGCTATGGGGTCTATTTTATAAAGGTAGAGATCAAAGAACATATGTAAAGAGTCTTTTCATAGGGAAAGATAATGCAATTATTGTATTCTTTAGAAATAAAGTGATGGACAACAAAAAAAAGGCGAGATTTATCAATTATAACCAATAAGCATTTAAGAATTCCTTAGTTACAACATCAGAATAAAAACACTTAGATCTTTAAAAGTTAGAAACAAAGTACACAAAGGTAAATTCTACAACTTTAACTCCTTTTAAATGATCATATTAGAAAACAATATGATAACTAAGAGAGATAAACATTCAACTGAGAATAGAAAACTTCACCAACAACTAACACGTAGGAATCCTGTGAAACATCTCTTTATATTACTGGAAGATCTCTTGATAAAAATTACAGTGCTTACAGCTTGCTAGGGCTTAAGAATCAACACTCATTACTTCAGAGTGTGAAGTATTTATAACCAAAATTACAAACAACCCTATCATTAATGATCAGGACGTAGCATACTCTAGATCTAACTAACTAGGTAACAAGATACAAAAATGTAGGAACTGATGATGATCTGTTAGAACTTTCTCGTTGGTCTTGGGGAAGGCCATTGGTAAGTCATTCATGTGACTTTGACTGCTTTTCATGCTAACTCAGATGGTACACTTCATATTTACTCAATCAATTCACACAGATCAACCCATCTTTGCTTACCTAGGATGGTAACTTTCAGTAACTGGTGGTAGATTTCATCCATCTCGATATACTTGGAAAAATTCGGCTTGGTGAGGAAAATATACTTGATCTCATGTTGAATACTGAGGTCTAGCTGCAAAGTCTCTAGGAAAGCCTTGCCTGTGATGCTACCCTGTATACCAAAAAACTTGGATATATCCTTGGCCATTGTGGCTATCTTTTGGTTGTAGTCAGGGAGGGTCATCAACTTGTCATTTAGGACAAGTAAACCAAGAAGTCATTTCTTATGAAAAACCTCAATCTTGCTGAAAAACCTTTGAACTCCAATGTCCATGTTCCAGACTTTCTCCTCCAGCTATAACATCAATCCTCTTTTGGTCAGAACCCTCTTGAATTCAAGGATAGTTTTTGTTCTATCTTCAACTTTCAGGTCTTCTATCTCTTCCCTGGTCTTCAAATTTAGAAATATGATGATTTCATTTTCTTCTGTGGGCATTTCTCCCAGCTCTCCTTTTATCTCGTTGATGGCTTGCTTGCTTCTCGACACTAGTTCATTTTGTTTGATCATGATTTGCACCATAGGACAAATTTCATTTATGGATTGGGAGATATCCATCCAAATGTTCTCCTTAGATTCTGCTAGTGTTTTCCCCCCCACTGTTTTCTTCTGCAACTACTGTATTTCTTGCTTGAGATTTTCTGATGCCTGTCTCTCAATGTTGTAGCTTGTATGGTAGGAAGTCTTAAGCTCCTGGAGATTCTCAGCCTCTTTTTTCAGTCTATCGATCTATGTTCCTCACAAGGTCATCTCCTCCATTGATTTTGCTATATCTATATGGTTTCTTCCAGAGTTGTCAGTGGGGTGGGTGATGGAAGTTTTGCTATAGTGGTTGTTGATATAGTTGCTGTGCTAACTCCCGTGAGAGGAACTTCACTTAGTGGGATGACTTCCATATGTGTTTTTTGTTCCTTCTCCTTTAATAACCTCTCGAACTCTGCTTCCATCTCTTTTATTTATGCATTTTGTTCCATGATAAGCTTCAACAATTCCTCCTTCTCCTCTTCTGTCTCAGCTATCTCTTTGGCCTGTGAGTCTTTTGTAGCTAACCATTTCAGTTGCTTCCTCAAAGATGGTATGTTAGCGTTCTTTTTCTTAAGCAATTACTCAGTTGCCTTCACATTTGAAGGGTCATACCCAATTTTTAGCACCAATTCTTCTAAGTATTTAACCCTGTTGTCCTTTGCAAAAGAAGATATTTTCTCCATTTTTAATTGGGTCTGAACATTGTTAAGAGAGACCTGCAATTTCGCAGTAGTAGAGGAAGCATGAGCCAATGTGGAGAAAACCATTTCTCTAGTCTTCCTGTGCAAATCCATCTGGTCAGCTGGATGGACTTTGTTGGTATCAAATTCAAGAGTCTCCCTTTTGTAATTAGTGATCTCTTTTGGATGGGGAACTTGTGCCTGAAAAAATGCCATGTGCATTCTCGCATCCTCTATGTCAAAAGATGATAAAAATATGTGTTGTGATGTGGATGTTTGCTTCCAAAACTGAGCATAAGTGCTACTGGTTAGCATCTGATTCTTCTTCTTGATCATGTTGTATTTCTAAAAAATACCCAGCTTTGCACCGCCTTGATTTGGCTGGTTGATTAGTGAGGTGTCAGTATGCTTCTTGGATGAAGAAGTAGACACGATCTGCTTGTTTCTTGAGACAAGAGGTGAATCATCTCTTTTTATAACTGTAGTGGACTGGGTTTCCTTTTTACCAGTGGTGTCAGTTGTATGACTGGCTTTTGGCCTTTTGGTGTATACCTGGAAATCCTCTGCAGACAATTCAATGACTAAAGGAGAGGAGTCCTTCCTTGGAATTTTCTCCTTTGGTACCTACAGAGTGGTAGTCTGTGAAATCATGGTCAAGGGGGACTGTTGTTCAGTGTCTTCCAGGGTGTTCACCTCCCACTCTGTCTAGTTCACATATTTCTCAATTTCTGGTTTGATTGTGTGAGCATATGGAGATCTTTTGTTCTTTGATCTCATCTCTGCAATGATCCCACATGAATCATAGTGCTAGGTGAAACTTGTACTAAACTTCATTTCTTTCAATAATTTATTTGCCTCTTCATCAACAACTCGACTGTTGCAGATAAAAGGTCCTATTTGACCTTTGATTCTCATCTGTTGTTTCTTCTTCAGAGATACAAAATGTATGTCATCCGAATTTATCATTTGTCTAATAAACTCCAGGGAAAATATCCCGACAGACAAGTACGTGGGCAATTTGTATGGATCTAATTCGCACCCATATACCCTGATTTCTATGTGATTTTGATAGAGGTACCAATCTCCAGTCTTGGTGATCTCTAAGAGGTGTAAGATTCTCTGGACCTCCTCATTTACCCTCGGCTCTGGTTTTCCACTGAGCATGCTCATCACTGGATGGTAAAACTGCTTAATAAACTGTTTGAAATTAAACTCCGTGGAGCTTATTCTGAGCAACGAAGTCCAAGAAGTCACCGCCTGTGGTTTTACGTCCTGGTCCATTTTCTACATAGGGAAAGAGATTCTGTCTACTTGGAAGAAAGTGAACATGTAAGCCAGTATTGAAGAATACCAGAACATGCCCTTGGTGGCGAATTTGAACAACTGATCATGGAT
>SNQJ01S0004533.1:99318-110291 GCA_010110895.2 Picea sitchensis
GGCCATCTGCAAGGTCATGAAATTTGTCATTCAATGTGTCACACAATGTGTCATACAATTGAGATTTGAATGCTTCAAGAATTTCTTTGAGGTTTTGAGAAGAAATAGCCATATGAGCACCCTATGAACCCTTCAGTCCCTCAGCCCTCATGAAAAAACCCCAAAAAATAGAACAATAAGTTACAACAGAAAATCGCGTTTTTTTCTGAAAAAACCCTAAAAAACTATTGAATTTAAAATGCCCATAACTTCACTTCCCAGACTTCGTTTCGACTGATTTTTTTTTTTGAAATTGGGTGAAATTGTGAGAGGAACTCAGATCTGTAATTTTTTTTTTTGAGAAAATTCGACCTCCAGCTACTACAGAAATAAAAACAAATCACACCACCGTCCACGGAAAAAACCCTGAAAAATTGCAGATTTTAAAACTTCAATATCTTGACCTTCCGGACTCTGTTTCGGACGATTTTTTTTTTTTAACTTGGGTGTTTTTATGAGAGGAACTTAGATATACAACTTGTTTCTGAAAATTTTGCACAGAATTATATGAATTATATGAAAATGGGTTGGGTGCATTATATGAATTCTACATGAAGCCTCCGAGGTGTGGTCATGAGACTGTTGACATACACACATGATTTTTTATATTTAACACGATCGAAAGAGATTACACTTTTTTGTAGCTACCATCACCTCAAATTTGTAAACATTTTTCTGATTTTCGAAATGATTGTTGGATTAAAGCTTACATTATTGAATTCTTTATTGCTTGCATTTTCATTTGTTTTATTTTCAATTAATGACTGTAAGCATGAATTAAACATAAAACTTGGCTTGGATTAATAATTTTGTGTCTTAGAAATATCTTTTAAAAATCTATCCATATGTAATTCAAATTCAAATCTTATAAAATGGTTGCTTAATCCATTATCGTTTTTTTTGTTTTAATATGGTTCTTATGAATTCAATGGTTCGATAGTTCATTATTGAATTATTTTGATACATGAAGAGCCTTGGTTTATTTTTGATATTCTTCTCATGATTTCAATGGTCATATCAACATTCATACCAATGAGCACAGACCTGTTTCACTTGCGTTTTCTCCTTACCTTGCTGGCTCAAAACATTAATGAAGATATTTATTATCTGCATAGGGTTTTGTACTCTGTAGTTTTGGAAATCATCGCGAGAGATGGTAAGGGATACAATGAACCATCTGGTTTTCGTTCTCACTATCCATTGGAACCTAAAACTTTTCCGAGTGATCTCTGTTTCATATTGGTTACAGTGGTCATGGATCCTGTCGTTCACATAGAGCCGAATGGATGCCAAGCCTTATTATACCATGATGATTCTATCGATGACCTAAATGGGAATGGCTGGGATGTATTCCTCAAAAAATTCGAGGCTTATAATCTTCAGGTAGAAGAAGCCTTCGCACGAACCTTTGATGGGTTCAGAGCTAAGATTGGAGACATACAATTAGAATTGACAAAAGATTTTGTCAGAAAAGCAACATGGCTCCCATCAAAGGGTGAGCGATGGTTTAAAAACACCAGGATAGAAGAAGTCTCGTGGATTTTGTTTATGACCTCCCGAAAAACCAACTGTTGTGTAAAAGGTATTCCTATTGCTCTGTTAAAACCTAGATGGCATAGTTTATTACTAATTATGAAACGATTTGTTATGTGTGAAGGTCAATATGGGTTGGTCTTTCTCTACCATATCCATTTTCTCATGAATTTCATAGGTTTCGATTTAGATATGCCCTTTTACTTGTTGATGAGTCTCTATAATATGTCCAAGCGTTACAAACGACATGGTATCAATTCGAGCTTGTTCCACCATGGATTGGTTAAAATCTTGTTGATGTATCATTTGTCAACCATAGGTGATAGTTGGGAAACCTTTTTGATAAGGAATGGCTTCGCCTAGGATGATCCTACAAAAAACCCTCTTTTAACATCAAACCCCAACTCAGATAAGCCAGTGGTTGAAGATCAGTTCGGTAATTCAATTAATCGACCAGATTTCACTGATAAAATCCCTCTAGACAAAGGATCGCCATATAGGTTTTCACTTACAATTTTTATAGAGAAAGTGACTGATGAATTGAAGGGAATTGATCCTCTTGCATCTAGGAAGGATGCTAGATTGAACGTTAATGTTAAGTCTGATGCCAAGAAACTTTGTAAAGGAACAAAACAACAATGCACAGATTTGGGTTTTAAGAATAAGAAAGTAGGTCACCTAATCTCTAGGAAACTAAGGAACCAAAATGATAATCATCTGAGCTCAATCGATCCGATCAAGATCGATGACTGTTTGGATCGTGAGATAGAAGACTTCCTAGCACAGGAAGATCAAGAAATTCAGGGTTCCAAAAGGGAGGTTATCATTCATACTTAACCATATTATTTCGTGACAAATTTACCACCATGCCTTAAATGTGAAGAAGGATTCTCGGGTATTAGGCAATATCTGAAGAAAACAATAGGTAATACCAAAGCCCCCTTGGTCAATTGTGTCCCTTGTCGATCGGCCATCTCCCCTGTACACTGCAATGGTTGTCTTGATTTGGTTTAACGTTACTATACCAACATTCCTCTCTTACAGGCCCAAATTAAATCTCTGACTGCTTAGAATGATCTGTTGAAGCAAGAAAACCTTGATCTCAAGGAACATGCAAATAGGGAGACTAAAAGTATCAAGACATCTGGTAACATAGTCGTTAAGAATACAACTAGTGTTAAGGCAATTATCAACTCTGAACTTTCTGATCCCTCTTTGGCAGATTTTTAATGGTAAAAGGTTTTGTTGTGATTTCTTTTGATTCTTTTATCTAATTCGAAATAAGTAGATTTGAATTATGATTTCATTTACTAAAATAAATATTGGCTACAAAAGMTTCGATTTTGTAGCCAAGTCTCTTTTAATAAAAAAATAGTTATTAGTAATTGTTTTTCTAATTTATCAAATTGGTTTTKCTTTTCTYAGGAAATGGGAGATTTTGTTGCTAATTACTTGGAAGAAATAATTTCAATTATACTCTTGAATGATTATTAGTTTCTCCTTCTTTAGGTTTTATAAAAACTTTGATTTATTTTTTAATAAACCAACTCTGTTATAAGTGGTTTCCAATCCATTGTTTTTGTAATATTACTTGATTTTGGGAGATTCAACTCTATCCTGTGAGATATGAGTATTTGGATCCGGGATTACTTCAAATATTGTTCAATTTTGTTAGTGAAGGGATCCTTTTTGGAATGTATTATGGACATATAATTCCCAAGACTATAGGTACAAGTGGTTCATAGCTTGGCTTTAGACCAACGTGACACTGCTTCATTTATGTTTTGCCTCTTATATTATGAAATATTACTATGTTATACAGATTTAGTCTCATTAGCATGTAATATTTCATTTTATTTAGCACTTTAAAGTTTGTCTATAATTTGTTGTTTCATATATTATATCTGTGATCGTTATTTCACTTTAATATCAGTGATTTATGCTTGATGTTGAGTTGATATATCATATGCATGCTTCACATTAAAATTTCTTTTACTGTAAGCATTCATCATTACAAGGTCACTAGATCTGTATGTTTATTCTTATGTTCTTATATCCTTGCTCCCAAAAACACTTTGAGTTTACTCAGGAGATGTTAGCATAAGCATGTTTCAGATTTCTCTCACATGCAAGATAACTGGAAATTTGGATTGCATAGGGACATAGACACAGTATAAGGCTAATCTGAGGTTAGTTTTATTCACATTTAATTTTTGTTATTAGTTTATTTGTTAATGAAATGAGGCATTTTAAATTGGTTGTGACTCTTATTATGTGCTTGTTTCAGACTATGTTTTATTAGTATCTTTAGAGTTCTTAGATTTTAAATTATTAAACAAAAGAATATAAAAATATGTTCTTTATTTATCTACCTCATTATCAATTGCAAAAACATTGATTTTGCAAGACATCTATCAAAACTTGCAATTTGTAAATACCTTGTTCATATTTATATTTTCGTTTTAACACCTGTAAATAATTAAATCCATGTACATAGTATCGTAGTTGTAACTTTATAATAGTTTATTTCTTTTCTTTGTTTTAGGACCTTATTTGGATAACAGAGCCATTAAACCCATCATGATAGATCATACCAAATGACTTGGGTTAATTAGACAACCCCAGACCAGATCTATCCTTCCAGTTGGCGGTGTGTCACTTACGCCCGTCAACAGAGACCCAAATTTGTTTGAGGAATAAGTACATGAAGGACAAGGTAAATGCAGGTAATACACTCATAGATGGATATTACTTTTTGTGTCATTTCTGGTGATAGGTGGTAAGCCACGTGGTTCCTCACGGTTGAGGAGTTATCATGGCCTTGTGAAGTTAGAAACCCAAAACTATGGTCAAGAATCCCCTAGTTGGTTACAAGTGAATTAATGAATGGGTAAATTGGTTGTAATAAGAAATTAAAGAATCCCTAAGAATAAGAAAAGAGGTTACCCAATAAAAGTATAAATACACATCATGAGACTTTCATTTGATACACACACTTACATTGAATATGTATCTTGTGATTTTTATGGTCTAGTATTTTGGTCTATTGGTGAATTTGATGGCAAGTCTGAGGCAACGAAGAAAGTGCGAGGAAAGAGTGAACATTTTGGAGCTACAAAGTGTTGTGGTTTCTCCAAAACCCTAATTAAGTAGGCCCGTGTGGGTTAGATCGAGGGTTTCACGCAAATCACTCTCGCAGGTTGCCCAAGTGATGTCACATGAGGCTCCACGTGACAAGGAGTCTTAGTCCTGTGAGGCTAAGGAAAATTTAGGGGAAATGTTGGTACCGGGTTGCCGAAGGTTGTGGAAGAGTTACAAGTCAGTGTTACAGTACAACATGTTAGCTACATGTCACATCTATTTTTATGTGATTGTATATTATGCTTAGTGATGGTATGGTACATGCTTCAGAGGCATGTCTTATCGATGCATGGTACATCTTGGTGACATTGGTATGGTACATTGACTAGTTTTACATCTTGGTTGTATTGGAATCTTGGTATCTAGTTTGGTTACAAGGTGATGATGCTATATTCTTAAGGATTATTCTTGATATACTCTTGAAGCATTGTCACATGGTGTATGGTTGTCATTTATATTGATACATTGTTGAAGAATACACTTGGTATATGACATCACATGTATGAGATACATCTCATGGAGTTGTTGGTACTTGGTTGAGGTACACCATTGATAGTACTTTATTGATATATCCTATGGTACATGGTGTATGGAATTATTGAGTGATATATGATGCATGTTATGGTATAGGACTGATACTTGGTATGGTGTTGATGTACATGGTTGATGGTTGAGGCATATGGTACAATTTATGATGCATGGTTGATGCACGGTTTGGTATAGGTGTTAGTGCATGGTTGGTGCATAGTTTGACAGAGTTGTGGTGCATGGTTGATGCATGGTTTGGTACAGGTTGATGGTTTGGTACATGCTTTGGTTTTAGACACATATCTTGTGATGGTATATTGGTGATCTTGTTACATGTTTGGTAGAGGCATGTGTTGGTGATGTTAAAAATGTATTTGAGAGGTGTCCTTGGTATATGATACATGTGAGATGATCTGGTTGAGTATTAGTGGAAGTGATAGGTTGGACAAGTTAATAGTGATAGGTTGGATATAGGTTGGATACAATGACAGGTTGACAATTTTTAGGTTGATGTGACAGAGGCAATGACAATGGTAGTGACAGTGATAGTGAGAGTGGTAGTGACAGTGGTAGTGATCGTGGTAGTGACAATTGGCCTACACTTATATTTCTAGGTAATAGGATGGGGCAATGAAAGGGGGTTGTAGCCCCCTTTTGGTTGGTGCCGAAGAACTTAGGGAATTGGAGCTTCCTTCAAGTTGGAGCCTGAGAATTAGGGGGTTATAGCCTCCTTCTGGTTGGAGCTAGAGAATTTAGGGAGTTGTAGATTCCTTCAAGTTGGAGCCTGTAAATAGGGGGTCATAGCCTCCTTCCAGTTGCAGCTGGAGAATTGGGAAGTTGGTGTTTCCAATGAATTTATTCTTTTGATATATAATAAATTAATCTATGGTTTTCTCCCTTTTGGGTTTCCACGTAAATTATGGTGTATTGTGTACTTGATGTGATGTTTCTTATGTTTATATGTTTATATGTTTCTTATTGATGATACATTGATGTTATACTACTGATAAAGTTAAATATTATATGTTGTGGTTAAAAGTGGTAATAATTTCTCATATTGAATCACGCCCCCCTTCTCATTATTCCAACATATTGAACACCCAAACCCTAAAAAACATTGTTTAATGCCTCAAAATGGCTCAAGAAAGTTTCAGACCCCAATTTTCCAAGCTGGGACCTGCAAGCTGAATCCTCCAATTTTTTCCATTATGAAAGGATCAAGATAGATGACAAACAATATAATGATCCAATATAGATCATACCTCCCCATTTAGGGAGGTTTTTGGTCCCAAAAATATTTACTGGATGAGTTGGGATAATTTTCCATCTACCTTCTCCCTAGAGTACCACTTTGCTTTTCCTAGTAGTTTTCCTTTCAACCCAATCTACTAAAGTTCATGTTACCCTAGTATTGTAGTTCTGGACCTCTTCTACAAAATTGTGTCCTCTTCCAACTCTGCTTGAGAATCTGGTGCTAAATCCTCTATGGAAGGTAGGATCTTCTCCTCCTCTTGATCCAACATGGAAGGCTCATAGAGTTTGAGATTTTCCACATTCATTATTGAGTAAATGTGCATGTATGGGGGTATATTGATTATGTAGGAGTTATCTCCCACCTTTTGCAATACCTAAAAAAAACCATACACCAGAGCCTTGATATTATTACCACAACAATGTAGCCTTTCCTTATTCAATTGTAACCATACTCTATCTCCCACTTGAAATGTTCTCTCTATCTTGTGCTGGTCATCTCTAGTCTTGTACTTTTTTGATGACTTCTTCAATTTATCTTGTACATTTAAATGGATATTCTTGATCTTCTCAACATTTTTTTCTTATTTTAATGCATCTCCTGTGAGGTCCTCACTCACTCCTACTTGCTTTACATATAAAAATTCTAAGGGTGAAAGTGGAAAATATCCAAATAAAGTTTCAAAATGTGACTTACCAGTAGAAGCGTGGACTACTCTGTTAGAAGGGTGTTCTATATAGATAATATTTTCATCCCAAGTATTTGTATGCTTGTAATTGTAACCCCTCAAAAGTTCCACCAGATTCCTATTGACTACTTATGTCTTCCCATTTGTCTATGCATGGATTGTTGTAGACCTCTTCGAATTAGTGTCCTTATTCTCCCACAATGTAGTAAAAAATGCACTAMGAAATTTGGTATTCTTGTCCGAGATGATGCTCCTTGGTATTCCAAAGTGCAACCAAACCTATTCAAAGAAACTGTTTGTAGCTTCTTGTCCATTGATGGTATTTTTACAAGGAATGAGAATGCACATTTTTCTAAGCCCRTCAACTACCTCAAATATATAGTCATGTCCCTTTCTAGTTGTTGGTAAACCTCCCAAAATATCCATGGAAATACTTTCCCAAGGTTGAGTGGGTACAATAAAGGGATGGTATAAACCTTAATTCTTGTTACTAGGCTTGCTAGTACAACATAATATACATCCTCTATGATAAGTTGTATTCGTCCACCTTTAGGGACACAGAGCTTGTCGAACTTGTAGAGTAAACCATGATATTCATCTTTTACATCACCTTCTTTTATATGAATTTTCCCATGTAGATACCGAAACACCTCCTTGAAGTCCTCATCTTCTGTGTATGCCTCTTTGTATGCATCATGGGTAAAATGATCCATGTGCATCATAGTTCTCAAATTTGTAATCCTAGATGTGGGTGGTCGTGAAAACATGTCTGCCAACTTATTTGTGCTACCATTCTTGTACTTTATGACTAGATGAAATTGATGTAAAAACCCCATCCACTTGTAATGTATGATTTGTTGTAGCTTACTCTAGGCCTACAAATACTATAGTTGTTGGCGATTTGTGTGGATGATGGTCTCCTTTCCCATCAGATAGTGCTTATACTTTTTGACAGTTTTTACCAAGGAATATAGCTCCTTGTCATAGGTAGGGTAGTTGAGAACTGCCCCATGAAATACTTCAGAATGATAGCATATGGGCCTTCCTCCCTCCATCAATATTGTTCTCATGGCATGCCCACTTGCATATGTTTCCACTTCAAAGGGATTCTGCAAATGTTGTAGCATGAGCATTGGTACTTGACTGATCTTTATTTTCATCTCATCAAAGGCCTTCTAATGATTCTCTCCCCACTGGAAACTCTTACCATTGTATGTTATGGGCATGGAGTGGTGCAACTACCACTGAAAATGAATCTATGAAATTCAAAAAATATTTTTCTTCCCCAAAAAAACTCTAAACTTCAGTGATAGTAGTAGGAACTAGTCATTTCATGATGGCCTCCATATTTACAGGATCTATCTTGAGCTCCCCTCCACCAATCACATACCTCAAATACACCAAATACTACTAAGGAAACTCACATTTCTTGAGATTGGCCAGTAACTAGTTTTTTTTTAGAGTCTCTAACACATGCATAAGATGTGAGATGTGCTCCTCCCAAGTTGCGCTATAAAACATTATATCATCCAAATAAATAATAAAAAATGAATATACATAAATAATTAAAACATAATTAATTAGTCTCATAAATGTAGTTGTTGCGTTGCATAAACCGAATGGAAAAACCAACCACTCATACAAACATGTCCTTGTCTTGAAGGAACTCTTCCAACAATCTTCATCTTTGAATCATACCTAGTGATATCCTAATTTCAAATCCAACTTAGTGAAGTACTTGGAATGTTGCAATTGGTCAAACAAATCATTGATCCTTGGAAAAAGGTGTCGATTCTTCAGTTTGATCTTGTTGAATTCCATGTAATTGATACACATTCTCTAAGTTCCATCCTTCTTAGTCACAATTATGATGGGTGACCTATAGTACCCGTAGGCCAAACCCCAAGATGTAATTGTACATGTAGTAGGGTGAGAAAAAATATTTTTTTCCTAAGTGTCATTTATTGAATAAGGTTGGTTGTCATTGATGTCAACCCTTGAAGAAAGTCCGATAGCGAATTTTGGTAGCACAAAGGTTTGGGTAATGGACCCAAGGATGTTTCATGTATAATGGTATGAGTTTCATGTACATGTAATTCCATTTCCATTGGTATGTGGAACGCCACATAACTCCTCACGGTTAGAGAGTTATGGCCATGAGAAGTTGGAGAACCCAGGTTTGGGTAATGGACCCAAGTTTGTTTGATGTATAATGGTATGCATTTTGATATATTTGTTGGTTGTGGAGCTTGATTATCTTCCTGATTCAGAGGTATTTTACTTTTAGCCATGTTTATACCCCATGAAGTATTTACATCCCAGAAGTATGTACACTCTTCCACGCGGGGGAGTGCAAAGGGGGGGTACCCCCTTTGTGGGGTCCGAGAGGGATATTCCCCCAATTGGGGGGTCTGGAGGCAAGCAGGGGTTCGAGGGTGAAGCCCCCGAAGAAAAAATTTCCTTGTAAATGTATATTGTAATTTCATTGTAAATCTGAACCATTCATTATAAGATCGCAGATCTAATGGTAGAAATTATGTTAGGGTTTTTGCCCTAGAAGGAAACCCTCTTTTATGAGGGAAATGTATTGCAGCTATGGTTGATGGAGAATATTTTATTCTGAGAGAGGAGATTGTGAGAGAAATAAGAGGAAGTTACAGTGGGTTTTGTTGTAGGTTGTATCCCTTCATTTGTTGGATAATAATAAAGGAAGGACCTGACAATTTCTCTGGTGGACATAGCCCACACTGGGTGAACCACGTAAATATGTGTCTCTATTATATTGTGTATCTTCTGTGTTTTGTTTCCTCATTTGTTTTATTTTATTTCTCTGCGGTCCTGTTTTTTCTAACAACTGGTATCAGAGCGAAAGGTAACTCGCAGGAAAAGAGGGTTCCTAGTTCGAGTGGGAGCAATGTCGGAAGATGGAAACTTTAGGGTTGAGAAATTTAATGGCAAAAACTACCAGTTATGGAAGATGCAGATGGAAGACTATTTATATCAGAAGGATCTATTCCTACAATTGGGCGGAATAGCAAAGAAGTCGACAACTACGAAGGATGAAGAATGGGAGATTCTTGACAAAAAGGCTCTAGGAACGATACAACTGAGCCTGGCAACATCGATGGCTTTCAATATTTCCAAAGAAAATACAACGAAGGGTTTGATGGATGCATTGGCCAAATTGTATGAAAAACCCTTGGGATCCAATAAGGTATTTCTAATGAAGAGATTATTTAATATGAAGATGTCGGAAGGTGGGTCTGTTGCAGATCATTTAAATGATTTTAATACGGTTACTAATCAACTAAGTTCTGTAAAAGTGGATTTTGATGATGAGGTCAGGGATCTTATAATCTTGTGCTCATTGCCAGAAAGATGGAATAGCTTGGTCATGGTTGTAATTAACTCTGTCTCTGGTTCAAATACTTTAAAATTTGATGATGTTGTTGGTGTTATCCTTAGTGAGGAAATGTGACGAAAAATAACAGGTGAGACATCAGGAAATTTGTTGAACATGGAGAACAGGGGAAGACAAAAGGATAGAGGAAAGAGTTTCAAGAACTGTGGGAATTCTAGGAAGGGCAGATCCAAATCCATACTTGGAAAGATAGAGTGCTGGAATTGTGGGAACAAAGGACATCTGAAGAAAGACTGTAGAGCTCCAAAGAAACAAAGAGATAGACAACAGGAGAGAAATCAGGAAGCAAATGTAATAGGTGATGTGTTACAAGATGCTTTGATTCTTTCTATAGATAATATTTATGAGTCTTGAGAAGTAGATTCAGGGGC
>SNQJ01S0004533.1:122056-144708 GCA_010110895.2 Picea sitchensis
CTTGATGAGACCACCGAAAAATAAATTCCAAGGGTACCAGAAAATAAAAATGTACAACAATAGGATCAGCAGGTAACTCAAACTCCTACAAGTGTTGTTAGAAGTTAGAACATCTATCAGGTTAAGTAGACCCCCTGAATGATACTCTCCATTGTATTATTTATTGTTGACTGATTATGGTGAACCAGAATGTTATGAAGAGGCAATGAAGGTAGACACCAAAAAGAAGTGGGAGAAAGGCATGAAAGAGGAAATGGATTCCTTGGTAAATAACTAGACTTGAGACTTGGTTCAGTTACCTACAGGAAAAAGAGCATTGCAGAATAAATGGGTTTACAAGTTGAAGGAAGAATATAGAGGAAAAAAATGGTACAAGGCTAGACTTGTTGTAAAGGGGTTTGCACAAAAGAAAGGTATAGATTTTGATGAAATATTTTCTCTTGTTGTTAAAATGACTTCAATTAGGACTATTTTAAGTCTTGTGGTAGTAGAATATTTACATCTTGAACATTTAGATGTAAAAACAACTTTTCTCCATGGGGATTTGGAGGAAGAGATTTATATGCATCAGCCACAGGTGTATGAGGTCAAAGGGAAGGATAATTTGGTATGTAGGGTGAAGAAGAGATTGTATGGCCTAAATCAAGCTCCAAGGCAGTGGTATTTGAAGTTTGATAGGTTTATGGTAGAACAAGGTTATAGTAGATGTCATTTTGATCATTGTGTTTATTTTAAAAAGCTAGAAAATGGAAGCTATATTATCTTACTATTGTACGTAGATGACATGCTTGTTGTAGGGTCTAATATGCAGGATATAAATATTCTCAAGAAGAAATTAGCTAATTCATTTGCGATGAAGGATTTGGGTTCCACAAAGACAATCCTTGGTATGAGAATAACAAGAGACAAGAAAAATCACAAAATTGACATTGTCTTAGGGTGAGTACATAGAGAAGGTGTTGGAGAGGTTTAGAATGCAGAATGAAAAGACAGTTTGTACACCTTTGGCCATCCATTTGAAAATAAATAAGGAAATGTGTCCCAAGACACAGGAGGATATAGAATACATGTCGAGGATCCCTTATTCATCGAAAGTTGGTAGTTTGATGTATGCGATGGTTTGCACAAGACTAGATATTGCACATGCAGTGGGAATTGTGACCAAGTATATGAACAATCCAGGTAAAGAACATTGGGAGGAAGTAAAGTGGATTTTCAGGTATTTGAGAGGTACTGCTACTCATTCATTATGTTTTGGAGGTTCATACATTGTTCTATAGGGATATGTTGATTCATATATGGTAGGTTATAAAGATAGCAGGAGGAACACAACATGGTATGTTTTTACTATAGGTGGAACAACAATAAGTTGGATTTTGAAACTGTAAAATGTTGTTTCACTTTCAACAACAGAAGCAGAGTATGTTGATGCTACATAGGCTAGTAAAGAAATTATTTAGTTACAGAGGTTTATGGAGGAATTGGGAAAGAAGCAAGAGAATATCAGGTTGTATTGTGATAGTGAGAGTGCCATTCATCTTGCAAAGAACTCAAATTTCCATTTGAAGACTAAGCATATACAACTTAGGTACCATTTCATAAAACCCATCTTGGAAGATGGACATTTGAAGTTGCAATAGATACACACTAGCCAAAATGCTACAAACATGTTAACTAACAGAGTAACCTGGGAGAAATTGAGTTCCTTCTTAGTTTTAGTTGGTATTCAAGCATGAATATGAACACAAGAAATTTTCCAGGTCCAAGAAGGATCATAGTCCAACAAATACAACAACGGTGGAGTTGTTGAGATCAGTCTCCAAGTGGGAGATTGTTGGTTGTGGAGCCTGATTATCTTCCTGATTTAGAGGTCTTTGTTTTCAATCGTGTTTATACCCCATGAATAATTTATACCCTGGAAGAATGTACACTTCTCCACACGAGGGAGTGCAGGGGGGTTACCCCCCCTGTGGAGTCTGGGGGCAAGCGAGCCCCCCATGGGGTTTGGGGGCGAAGCCCCTAAAGGAAAAATTTCCTTGTAAATGTATATTGTAATTTCATAGTAAATTTGGATCATTCATTATAAGGTCCCAGATCTGACAGTAGAAGTTATGCTAGGTTTTTTTCCCCTAGAAGGCAACCCTCTTTTATGAGGGAAATGTATTGTGGTTATGCATCGCTACAAATATTGTATTCTAACTGAGGATACTGTGAGAGAGAGAAGAGGAATTTACAACGGGTGTGTTGTAGGTTGTATCCCTTCATTTGCTAGATAATAATAAACAAAGGGTCTAGCAATTACTCTGGTGGATGTAGCCCACACTGGGTGAACCACGTATATTTGTGTCTCTATTGTATTTTGTATCTTTTGTGTTTATTTATGCATTTGTTTTATTTTATTTCTCTGCAATCCTATTTTTCTAATAGAAGACAAGTGTACAATTGGGGATATGTAGATATATTGTGAGATTTAGTGTGTTTTTGTTATGGCGTGGGAATATTTCGTATGTGTACCACCATCTTGATCCATGAAAATTTTCATGCATGATCATCATCATTAGAACTATTATTATTTTTCTTGTTTTTTGGAAGGGAAGAACCTTTTCATATGTACCTTATGACCTTGGCATTATCGTATTTGCATGGGGAAATATCAAGGAGATGTTGATAACAAGAGAGTCTATACTTGGAGCTAAAGAAGAGGGTTTTCAGGCTCGTGGGAAGTCTCTCTGTTGTTAGAGAACTACATAACTCTCTTTGTTGGTGCGCTGAGAAATAGTTACAGAGCTCTGAGAATTTTGTCTGGCCTATTATTGAATCCTTAGAAGGGAAGTGGGGTAGTTGGAATATTGTTGAGAAGAGAAGGGGAACACTTCTTGGGGTGGGAAAATCATGTGGGGAATGAGAGCATGTAGTCTATTTGTATAAATTGGCACCTTGACCTGAGATTAATTGTTGATAATGGAGCTTATTCTAGCCTAGGAAGCCTTCCCTAGTGGATTTCGAGTCTCAGCTCGAGGTGACCTGGTGCTAACCTTTTATGAGTAGTAGAGTCTATGTATGGAAGGAATGTCTGAGGCATGCACGTAATTGGTGATTTACATAAAATTTAAGTGTTATTATTTGTAATTGCATATTTTTTATTGTGTGTAATGTATCCAATCTATTACTGTAACTATATATATTTTTACATGGTTTATATATGTTGTTACAATTGCATTGCATACATGGTATTCATATGTAGGGAATTTAAGTTAATGAGATGATATCCGAGATATTTTAGGCTTGTTGATGGTAGGAATTATTATCTTAAGATATTGGATCTATAAAGGTAGAAATTCCAAGAAATATGTAATTCTATTATGACTAAAGAAGAACTTTTGTCTCGTGGCCAACTTGCATGGCTAGGGAAATGACATTGTGGTATCAGAGCTATGATAGAAGTTGGGATTTTTTGTGGCATGGACTAGCTTGAGGAAAGGAGCATTACATTTTGGTATCATAGCCACATGTTCAATACTAAGCCTGCATGGGATAGAAACAAGAATGATGGAGAAATAATTCGTATAAGATTGAATTTCAAAGAATGTCTCTGAAATGTTTGACAAAAGAAATCCCATAATCTGGGAAAACAATTCAGGGGGAATTCAAGTGATTCACTCCTAAAATTAAATTTTTTTATTTTTATTTTGTAATCGAGACTAAAATTTGTCAAATAGTTTTGGAAATTACACATTATCCTGATAAAAAATGGGTAAAAGTTCCAAATCTGCGGTGTAACTTTTGATTAAGGTTGGTTGTCATTGATGTCAACCCTTGAAGAAAACACGGTAGCACAAAGGTTTGGGTAATGGAACCAAGTTTGTTTGATGTAAAGATGACTCATTATTGTCTTTTCATGGTTCATAATAAGTACAAATGGATGAAATCCAAAGTGGTCCCCTTATGGTGAAATCCCTCACGGGAAGACGCTTTGTGGATTGAGTTATCCTAGAAGTATCGTTAGAGAACCTATGCTTATTTGTGTAAAAATGAGATGAAGGTCAGTGAATTTTTTAGTGAAATTATCCTAGATGGATAGTGCTTTTCATGACATTTCTGATGGTATGTGGAATATCACATAACTCCTCACGGTAGAGAGTTATGGCCATGAGAAGTTGGAGAACCCATGTTTGGGTAATGGACCCAAGTTTGTTTGATGGATAATGGTATGAGTTTTTATATATTTGTAGGTAATACTATTCTATATGGATGTTACATTTCATGCATTTTTGGTGGTATGTGGAACGTCACATAACTCCTCACGGTTTGAGAGTTATGGCCTTACGAAGTTGGAGGACCCTCTTATGTCATCTAGAAGACCCAAAAGGTCAAAGTAGTCAAAGTGGTTTAAGAGATTTTAGAAGGTAAATAATAAAGTGAAGTGATGAGTGTACTATAATTCAAAGTGAATAAATTATTTAAATAATAAATTTAATGGAGAAATTAGAAGTGGGTTAACCCTAAAATAAGGAAAGTGGGCAAAGTGACCTAGAAGATGTTTTTAAGGAAGCTACTTGGAGAGTATAAATAAGAGGCAAGGCTCTCTCATTTAGGGCTTGACATATTGAATACCTATAGGTGTCTGAGGTAACCAAATGATATCTAGAAAGCTGAATTTCTGAGGAAAATTAAAGAGAATTTCGGAATTCAGGAAGGATAAATTCTTTTGATGATGCTTTCTAAGGTATGTTATTCTACAGGTCACCTCACCATTTTATAATAAATTTTTCTAGAATGATTTGGTCATTGAAATTGCTATTAAATTGAGAAAACATAATATCCAAGTATTTGTGGTAAATAATTTATGTTTGTTTCATTTTATTTTTGGAGTTACACTCCGTGGAAGAAATAGGGTTTGTGGCTAGTCTTAGAACTAAAAGTCAAAATGTGTTTAAGGTAAAAGCGTCATAACTTCTTAATAATAGGTCAAATTTAATGGAATAAATGTGTTGGTTAGAGTAAAATCTTTAGTATGTTGTGTAATAGTTTGAGATCAATTCAACAAATATTCATCACGGGGCACACTCTACAAGGTTGCTCTCTAGAATAATCGAGAATTGAACAAGGTATGTCTGCATTTTTTCTATAACTCCTTTTAGAGGTTTGATGAAAGTGAAACACAGGAGGAATTACATAAAACATTGAGAAAATTTGGATCAGTTTCAGGTCTTTATTCATTACATGTACAAAATTGAATTATTTCAAGTTAGGGGTTGTTGACAATCCAAAACTAGTCATGTGAGACTTAAAGAAAGAAAGTTTGATGAAAATACTAGTCTCTTGTTGTTAAAGTTAAGGAAGGTTCTGTGTGATCATATACACTGAGGTTTATATGATTACAAATCATATTTGTATGATGAGAGTGATGAGAGCTTTTTAGTTTGAGGTACAAGTTGGGTACATGGTTGAGACAAGTAGTTGATGAGTTGGTGCATACATAGGGTGTATAGTTGATAATGTTGGTACATAGTAGTGAGTCATAGTTGATGAGTGCTTGACACATGATTGGTACATGCACTAATTTTATGGTTGGTTTCACTTTTTTATGAGAGGTTGATTCTGATTACTTGGTACAAGTTGATGCATAGTTGATACACTTGTTTATAGTGCAGAGGTTGGTGCATGGTTGATGCACTTGTTTATGGTATAGTTTGATTACATGTTGAGTAGTTGATGCATGGTTGGAGTTTGTTGGTAAAGGTTTATAGTGGTATATTTCATAGTGATAGTGTGAGATTGGTTCCATCATTCTACTTCTACTTCAAGGCTTTTGGGCGGTAAGGAAAGGATAGGTGGTTGTAGCCACCTTCGATTGTATTTGGAGAGAACATAGGGGAGGTTGTAGCCTCCTTCTAGTTATAGCTTGAGAAATTGGGGGAGTTGGATATTCCCTCGGGTTGCAGCCTAAGAAACTCACAGGGGTTGACACCTCCTTCCAGTTGCAACTACAAAACAAAGTTGGTGCTTTGGTAAGATGTAATTCTTCAAGACATTTAAGAAAAATCATTTGATGGTTTTCTCACCTTTGGGTTTCCACTTAAATACATTAGTTAATGCTGTATGCTTACTTATATGTGTGATTGTTCATCTCTTATTGCTCATTATTTAACAATAATTCTACATTGATATAACACTTGAATTATTTGGTTAAAAGGATTATAATTTCTAAGTGATTCACCCCTCATTAATTAAAAATTGAGTAGCCGAGTGGGTTCCTTCATAAATCGAATTTAACCTAAGGTAGATCATGGAAGTACCAACTTGTATAAAAATGGAATAACTTAGGTTTGATGGACAAAAGTATGTTTTTGGAGCATAAGGATGAAGACATATATCACAGGGCACATGGATTTCAAGTTTGGTGATCAATTGTATATGTCTACACAACACTAGCAGTTCCACAAACAAGCCAAGCAAAGAAGTGAAAATGGGGTGAGAATAATTCCAAATCCAAAAATGCACTTTTGGACGGGTCTCAGTCATTACAATGTTCACAAAGTTGCACATTGTAAATCCACTAAGGAGAATATTGGGACAAGCTTAGAAATATTTATGAAGGAGATACAAAAGGTCAAAGAAGCAGAGAGGAGTCAAACTTATAGGGGTCAATTCGAACAACTAAAATGAAGGAAGAAGATGAAAATATTCTACTACTTCTACGAGTGAATGAAATAGTGAATGCAATCATGGGATTGGGAGAAAGAAATCGAAGAATTTGTAATTGTTTAAAGGTACTAAGATCTCTTCCTGAGATTCAGCCTAAAGATATCAACACTAGAAGAAAGATGAGATCTAAACTCAATGACATGGATATGAACTACATGGAATCTTCACAACATGAAATGAAGGCTGAGCAGGAAAATCCGGATGTAAAAGAGCATCCTTCAAAGCATCCAAAGATCAAATAAAAAGAAACAACAAGAAGAAGAATATGGCAAATGATGGCGTCACTTTGGAAGATGATGAAGAAGTGGACAAGTTTGTCAAAAGACTGAACAATGGAAGCAATGGTAGGTATAGAGTTAAGTTTCCTTTAATTTGTTTTGATGGTATTGGTCATTTTGCTAACAAATGTCCTCATAAGAAAAGAAATGATGAAAGTTACTCAAAGGAAAACAAACATATAAAAAAAAACTACAAGAAAGTTTTCAAGAAAATCTTTGCACCAAAGAAGATAACTCATCATTAGATGAAGATGAAGTCAGTGACATTGAGGCAGGAAGAGTTATATTCATGGTGGTAAAAGAACTTTGACAAAGAAGACTCTGAAGAATATATGAAGAAGCCGAAGAAGAAAAACAAGAAATGGAGAGAAATTGAAGAGATTGGAAGTTAACTATTGAGATAAATTATTGTGTGACATAGAAGTTATCCAAGGAAGAGAAAATAAGAGAAAAGACAAGAAACCACAAGCATAACTAGACAAGAAAAGGACACTCAGAACTAGAACAAATGATCACAACTTTTAAGGTTCAAATTGAAGAATCACTCAAAGAAAGCTAGAAGAAAGGATAGGATCATTAAGGAAACTTGGAAGGCAGGAGATTGTCACACTAAGAAGGATATTCAAAAAAAATATGTAGAATAGCTCAAAGTTTTGGATGACATTATGGAGCAGAAATCTCATCTTGACAAGGCTGGACTTGGATACACTCAGGGCAGAAAATGGATCAAGCTCCAAAACAACAAATAAAAAAACATATCCAAAATCATCACGAAACAATCAAAGGGGATAAGAAAGGATATACAAAAGGAATATTATAGGGATACTCCTCCAGAAAGTCAAATTTGATCAACAGCAACATATAGGCCTCAAGAAGAGAAAGGATTCATAAGAGCACCTCACTTCAGAAGATCCTCAACTTTCATGTATCAAACTATATTTTTGTTTTATGTTATGCATGTAATAATTTTGGACATAAAAGTTGTGAATTAGAGCTAAAAAGCAGAACAATAACAACTTTGAGAGTCATACACAAAGAGGTTTATTCAAAGAGACCTAGTGAAACACCACAGAGAAGAAGTTACAACATGTTTTGAATCTTTGAGGTAGGGAGGTGGAATGTTACAAATGTAATTTTGGAAGCGACCCAAATATTTCAGGAATGAAATTCCCTCTAAAAAGAACCTCAGCGAGGAATAACATGATCCTGAGATAGGAACCTCGAGAGAAAACAACATGGATAAGAAAACAGGAATCGATTATAGCAATAGAAAAGTGCAATCACTCTACAATCTAAGTAGAAGAAACTCGGTTGGTATGTTGGCAGTGGGTGGTACAAAACACATGACAAGTGATAGAGACAAGTTTATTACATTACAAAGGAAAGAGATGGATCAATCTTCTTGAGAAATGATGATTCATCTCTGATCATTGGAAAAAGGCACAACCAGTGGGAACAAGAATGAAAGGTAGAAAATGTTCAATGGTAAAAGATATGAAAGATAATATTCTAGGTGTGAGTCAAATGTGTAACAAAGGTCATAAATTACTTTCAATTCCGAAGTGTGAGATAATAAAAAGAAGGTTCAGGGAAATTGAGGTTTTGCTTTCTGCTGCAAGAACATCAAAAAAATATATGTGTTGAGTGAAATTGGAAATGAAAAATGTTGTCTAGGAAAGGAAGAGAAAGTTGGCTATGGCAGAAGAATGGAGTCACATGCATTTGATAACCTTATCAAATTCAAAAAAAGAGAAGTAGTGAATGCCCTGAATCATGAAACCAACCAATACTTTATGCAAACATTGTCAACAAGGGAAAGCAAGGTGAGGTTCAAATAAAAGGAATGATAATGAAACAGAACACTTACAGTAATGCTTGTCTGCATTAGTTGGATGCTACAACAAAAAAGAGACTTATAAGGTGAAGTACTTTATGTTGGTTGTGATTATACAAGAATGAATGCAGTTTTCTTTCTCAAGAATAAGTGGAAGCTTTGAAAACTTCAATATATACAGGGAAATGGTTGAAAATTAGATGGATTCAAGAATCAAATGCTTGAGATACTGTGTGGAGGAAGTACTGAAATTTTATAGACCTCTTTACAACAATTCATGGATTAAAAAGACAATTCTTCATTGCAGGGACACCTCAACTTGAATGGAGTTGTTGAAAGAAAAGAACATGTGATACGAGAATGGTGCGAACATTGTTAATGGATTTGAAATTGACATATATTTTTTTGGACATGGGCAGTTCTTCTAGCAGTTCACACATTCAAAACGGAGTAATGCTTCGAAACAACACCGACAAAACTCCTTGTGAGCTATGGAAAGGAAGACAAAAATGTGAAGCACCAGGGAGTTTTTGGAAGCAAATATTATATCAAAAGAGAATATGATAGAATGAAAAAGTTTGACTTTTAAATTGTGGACAAAAAAGTACTTGTTGGTTACTTAGAAATTTTACAAAGGAAAGCATACAAGATGTTACAATAAAGATTGAACAAAGTTGTGGAAAAGATCAACATGACAATTGATGAAGCAATGTAGACCAGGATCAAAGGAAGAAAATAAATCAATTAAAAACCCTTAGAAGAAGAAGCTGAAGATGAAAAAGAAGTAGAAGAGGAATATGAAGAGAGAATCCGATAGAAGCATAAGAGAATTTCGTAAGTGTCTCCAAAGACACCCGGTAAAAGAGTACAAAAGAATCACCCTTTAAAATAGATTGTCGAAACAAAGATGTAGAGGTTGAGACTAGAAGAAGAATCCATTCACGGAACAAACACACCTAGCACTCTCATCTACCAATTGAACCAAAATGTTTTGAAGAGACAACAAGGATGAATTTTGGAAAAGGCAATATGGATGAAATTAGATCAAATAGAGAAAAATGACACTTGGTGGTTCCAAGACCAAAAAATAAGAATGTGTCCCGACACAAAGTGGGTCTTTGGGAATAAATTGAATGAACATGGGTGATGTTACAAGGAAAAAAGGTAGATTGGTATGTAAAGGATATGCAGTTGAGAAGAATCGACTTTGAAAAGACATTTGCCCAGGTTGCGAGAATGGAAGAAATTTGTTTACTTTTATCTTATGCATGCTCAAAAATATTAAAATGTATCAAATGAATGTCGGTTTTTTTCTAAATAGGGAAGTGAAGAAGTATACATTGAACAGCTTGAAGGATTTCAATTGTTAAACCTGATTATGTGTATATAAATTAAAGAGAGCCTTGTATGGTCTAAAACAAGCTCTCCTAGAGCATGGTACTCTAGATTGGATAGTATGCAGTAGTAGGCGGGGGTTTAGAAAAGGAAGATTACAAAACAATAACCTCTACATCAAAGGTAAGTCAAGGTGATATTTTATTCAATGAAGTTTATGTTGATGATATTATTTTTATTAGTGATGATGACGAGGTTAAGCCAGTGCATAAAATATGTCTGAGAATGAATTTGAAATATTGTTGCTTGCAGAACTATCCTTATTTCTGGAACTTGAGATACATCAAAGAAACCAAAGAACTTTTGATTTCTCAAACTAAAGTATATCATAGAAATGTTAAAAGGTTCAGGAATGGAAGAATTTCAAACCATTTATCACTCCCATATGCACAACTAGTTACCAAGTTGAGAAAAAGATGGTCAGTATGGAATTTAGAGGCAATGTAGGTGAATGATTGGCAACCTACTATATGTGACAACATAGAGACCAAATATGTCTGAGCTGATTATATGGATAGGTATACCGATTTCAAACTATCACCAAAAGGAATCACATGTATTAGTAGTGAAGAGTTTTGAGATATCTCAAAGGAATATAAGAGTTTGGATTATGGTATCAAAAGGAAAGGATCTATCCTTATTTCCCCACCTGGTCCTGATTAGGCGGGTTGTATTGATGACCAACAAATCACCGGTGGAACTAGCGTTCTAATTGGGTGAGTTGTTAGTATCATGTCTAAGAAAGCGATCATCGGTATCTTTATCTCTGACGAGGCGGAAGTATATTTGACAACATCATGTTGTACCGCAGGAGTTCTTTGGATGAAACAAGTCAATAGATATACAAGTCAAGGGTATGATGAGCCCATTCCAATCTGTGCTTGTGATAATACAAAGCGCCATAAATGCTCAAAAGAACAGTAATGCACTCGAAGAAGCACATTTTAATCAAGTATCACTTCGGGAGGCGAGGTTGCATAAAAAAGAACATCCGAGTTGGTATGTGGGCACAAAAGAACAAGTAGACATCTTTTAAAAACCACTTTTCTGAGGAAGCCTTTGAGTATCTTCACAGAGACTCAAAGTTATTTCTCAAAATGAATGTTTTGAATGATTATCTTATATGTCTTTATGTACATGAGGAAGCACAATAGGAGGACGTTTCCAATTGAGGAGAATAACCGAGGATGGAAAAGATACCTTGCCATTCATTGATGACAAAGGGGAGATTTATCGGTGTTGAGGGCAGGAGGCATGATTCTAAGAGGAGAAATGATCCCGCAGGCCGTGAGGACAGAGGCATGGTTCTACAGGGAGCATGATGATATGACTTCAATATTACCTCAGTGTTTCCCATCAATGCACAGGGGAGGTGTTGATTAAGGTTGGTTGTCATTGATATCAACCCTTGAAGAAAGCTTGGTAGCACAAGGTTTGGTAATGGACCCACATTTTTGATATAAATATGAATCATTGTTGTATACATGTTTTATAAGAGAGTACATATGGACGAACTCGAAGTGGTCCCCATATATGGGCAAATCCCTACAGCGGGAAAGGCAGCATGTGGGTGAGTTATCCTTGAAGTATGGTTGAGAGAACCCATGCTTATTTGTGGAATAATAGAGATGAAAGGTCGATTGAATTTTTACGATTTATGAAAATATCCTATGGATGATATTTCTTGTGATGCACCATTTCTATTGGTGTGTGGAACGTCACATGAATCCTTACTGTTAGATATTTATGGCCATGAAGTTGGAGAACCCGAGGTTTGGGTAATGGACAGAAGTTTGTTTGATGGTTGTGGTATGGTTTTTATTATGTTTGTAGGATAATACTATTCTATATGGATGGTACATGTCATTCTATTTTTGGTGGTGAAAAGTCACACATAACTCCTCACGGTTTGACCCATTTGTGGCCTTACGAAGTTGGAGGACCCTCTAATGTCATCTAGAAACCCCAAAAGGTCAAAGTAGTCAAAAGTGGTTTTAAAGAGATTTTAGAAGGTAAATAATAAATTGAAGTGATGAGTGTACTATAATTCCACGTGAATACAAAATAAATTATCTAAATAATAAATTTAATGGAAATTAGAGTGGGTTAACCCTAAAAAATGGAAAGTGGGCAAGAAGATGGAGGTATAAATAAGAGGCAAGGATGTCTAATTTTAAACACACTTGAAGATATTGAATACCTATATAATGTGTTTGAGGTGAAACAAATGATATCACAAAGCCAAATTTTTGGGGAAGGTGAAGAAAAGTAGGAACAGGAAGGATAAATTCTTTTTGATGATGCTTTCTAAGGTATGTTATTTTATAGTCATCTCACCATTTCGCAATAAATTTTTTATAGAATGATTGGAACCATGAAATTTCTATTCCATTGAGGGAAAATATCAAGTATCTATGGTAAAAATTTAGCTTGTGAAGTTCGTTTTATTTTGGAACCTCAACTGGAAAATAGGGTTTGTGGCTAGTCACGAAACTAGTCAAAAACAAGTGTTCAGGTAAAAACATCATAACTATTCATAAAATCAAAATTGAGTAATACCAAATGTATTAGAACTTGAATTCAAGTGCATGATATATAATTTGTATGATTTCAAATTGATTCGTAACAAATATTTTGGGTAGGGAACTCTCTACAAGGTCTCTCTAGAATAGCTTGAGAATTCAACAGATGCCATTTTACTATAACTCCTTTATGAGAGGTCCAAGTAGTGAAACCAGAGGAATTGCATAAAACAAATTGAGAACATTATTGTGGTTCATATATTTATTCATTACAGGTCCTACAAAGTTATGATTATTTCAAGTTAGGGTTGTTGACTAATCTAAAACTAAGCATGTGAGAGACTAAAAGTTTGATGAAATGTTAGTCTCTTGTTGTTACAATTAAGAGGGAAAGGTATGTGATCATATATACACCGAGGTTTATTACATATTTACAAATCATATTTGGATGATGAAATTGATGATGGATTTTGGATTTGAGGGTACAAGTTGGGTACATGGTTGAGACAAGTAGTTGATGAGTTGGCACATACATAGGGCATATAGATTGATGATATTGGTACATATTTATGGTCATGTTGATGATGCAGAAACATTATTGAATTTTTACATGTTGGGTACATGGTTGGTTTCACTTGTTTATAGTGCAGGTTGATTACATATTGTTTGATACGGGTTGGGTGCATGGTTGATACTTTTATGAATACAGGTTGATTACAAGTTGAGAGACAGGTTGATGCATGTGGTTCAGGTTTATTTGTATATGTTTATAGCGGTATATCTCCATCGGTGATAGTTTGTGATTGGTTTCCATCATTCATACTGTAGGTAATTGGTTGAATGAGGCAAGGATATGGTGGTTTCCAGCCACCACCTTAGAGTTCCTTAACCTAAGAACATAATTTGTAGCCTCCTAGTACATGTAGAGAGAATTGGAGTTAGACCTTCAGGTTGCATTTGGAAAAAAAGGAAGTTAGTGCTTCAATGAATGTAATGAAAAAAAAGGAAGTTGGTGCTTCCAATGAATGTAATTCTTAAAGACATATAATAAAAAACATTCTGTGGTTTTATCCCTCTTTGGGTTTCCACATAAAACACTGGTGTACTGTGTATGTGTGTGATTGTTCATCTCTTATTTCTCAGTATTTGATAATAATTCTACATTGATATAACACTTGGATTATTTGGTTAAAAAGGATTATAATTTCGCTATGACTGATTCACCCCCCTCTCAATAATCCAACAATACTGGAAATGACATTGTGGTATCAGATCTATGGTATAATTTGGGATTTATTGTGGCATGGCCTAGCTCGAGGAAAGGAGCATTACATTCTGGTATCATAGCCACATGTTCAATATTAAACCTACATGGGATAGAAACAAGAATGATGGAGAAATAATTTGTATAAGATTGAATTTCAAAGAAATTCTTTGAAATGTTTGACAAAAGAAATCCCATAAACTAAGAAATAAAATCACGGGGAATTCAAGTAATTCACTCCTAAAATCAAATTTTTTTATTTTTATTCTGTAATCAAGCCTACAATTGGTCAAATATTTTTGGAAATTACAGATCATCTTGATAAAAATTGTGCAAAAGTCCCAAATCTGCGGTGTAACTTCTTGGAAAATTTGTGAGTAATGTAAGAAACAAACCAAGAATTAAAAATCCTCAACTATTAAATGGTAATGCAAACAAATATGGGCTTATATATGGCCAAATTTAAAGGCATAATGCAGCCATTGAGGAATCATTGTTGATTTTCCCAAGTTATGAGTGAAATTGGGAAGAAATTTTGAATTTGGAACTTAGAAAAAATCAGAGAAATTTGATTATTTTTCCATAAAAGGATGTCATCATGACATGGATGCCATGTGTCAAATTATGTGGAAATATAATAACGTTTACTGCCATGGTGGTAGATACACGGTGGCTAGAATGATAGTTGGCAGATGATGTGGATCCATGTGGCAGGACAAATGTCAGTTTTGCAAGCTCGTGGTAAGATCTTAGAATTTTTCTAAGAGTTAAGATATCATAGAGTGTGAAGAGAATCAGAAATGTGGAAAAGAAACCACACCAAACCGTGGACCCACGAACTCGCGGTGGAGTTTCAAAGTATGGCTAAGTACCAAAACTCCTTGGGTGTGAAGGGTATGGTTGGAAGAGGTATAATACACTGCAGAGTGTGGTGACATTTCAATATTTTTCTAAGTCCTAAGGATCGGTTGGGATGATGGGTGGCATGGATTTCTAAGAGAAAAATAAATATGGGATCACCTGAACCCACGATGAAGTGAAAAGAATGGCTAATTATTAGACTTCCACAAAGATAATAAAACATAAGAAAGGGTTAAGTTTGAACAAGATGTTTTAACAACGAAGATTGAATGAAAATATATATCGGACGACTGCTGAGTATTACGAATTTATGGAGAATTCGATAGCCAATTAGATAATGGACCAACTATCAAGATTTAATTGAAAGATAATCGGGGGGTGGTTGAGCATCGAAGCTATGATGCTTAAGCTAACAAATTTCTCTTCCCTATCATGCCATTAATAGTCTTCTTGCTCAAATATTTTGAAGGGGACATGAGAATTCGTGGACAACAGAGTCCATGTATTCATTCATGAATGCAAAATAGATATTAAGGATTCATAATAAATTAGAAATAAATTAGTTCTAGTGAAATTCTAAAGAACAAAATGTTGCATAAAATGATGGATTTGTTAAATCTTTGTAGCCTTACAAATCTTGTTGCATGCATATTTTTCAGAGCTAAGCATAATTTAGTAGAAAGGTCATAGATCATAGGCATGTAAGATGCATAGAGAACTTACAAATATGAAGAGGAATCCATAGTGTTTGGTATGAGCATGGGTGTTGCAGGGAACAACTCTAGTGTGTATGGAGAATGCATAGAGGAGAGAATGAATTTAGTGGAGACTCTAAAGAGTTTGCAAAGAGATATGAAAATTTATAAGGATGATAATGAAAGGATTATGAAGGATAAAAAGTAGAAATATAGATTCAACATCAATATGTTGTGGACTTTGGATAGAATAGAGAAGAAAATGGATAAGGAGATAAAATCAAGCAAGTCAAGAAGTCACAGATCTCATGATAAAAGAGAAAAATACATAAGTATGGATAGGCATCATCATCACTCACCAAGGAATTTAGATAGAAGGTTATACAACAATACAAGTATATCATCATTAAGAAAGAATAAGAGGAGGTATGGGGTGAATGCATTACAAGTAGAAATGAACAAGATTAAACCTCCTAGATTTGATGGTGAACACAAGAAATATGAAGATGCAAAGACTTGGATGTTGGGGGTGAGGAGATACTTTCAATTGAAAGATTATTCCTCACAAGAAGAATGAATAATTTGCATTTATCAACTGAAAGGAAAAGCATCAATGTGGTGGGACCAACTTGTGAAGTACAACAAATTGATAAGAAGAAGATCACTTGGAAACAATTGAAGAAGTATTTTTATAAGAAATACTTGACCAAACATTACTATGATAGAAATATGAAGGAGTTATTTGAAATCAAGGTTGGAAGAATGACTATGGATGAATATGAAAGAAGATTATTGGAATTGTTGAAGTATGTTGAATTCATCAAAGATGAAAAATTCAAGATCCAAAGTTTTATTAGTGTATTTCCATCAATGTTCTATGACAAGATACATTATAATGATGCCAAGATGTTGGATGAACAAATAATGAGAGTCAAGTGCCTCTATGTTAAGCATATAAGAAGACAAAAAATCCACAAGGCTTGGGAAGATAATAAGAGGGGTATGATGGAGCAGAGAAGGAAAGGGAATAATCCACCCTTATTTAGAAATAATTCTCAAGAAAAACCAACCCATAATGAGTCCAGAGTGTCAAAAACATTTGGAAAAATACCAAGGAAGAAACCTATTAAATGTTTGGGTTGTGAAGGAGATCAAGTGTACAGATATTTTCCTCATAGAGGTGAAAAAGTAAGGACTGTCCAAAATGTACAACAAATTGAAACAATTGAGGACATGGGAAGAATTATGCCAAAGATCTATGGAAAACAAGCAAGTTGAATTTAAATCTCACATGATTGAAGTGGAAGGTAAGATCAATGATCGACCTATTTCTACTTTGATTGATTTAGGAGCTATTCATAGTTATATAGATCCCAAGATGGCAGAAAGATTCCATTTTACAAGAAGCGGGCTTGGAAAATCTTGGTTGGTTCAATTAGCTACAAGATATAAAAGAAGAATTAATGATATATTCAAGGATTGTCCAATGGATATGAATGGACTGTGTACAAAGGACGACTTTAATATCATACCTTTGGGATCATATGAATTCCTAATTGGTATGCATTGGTTGGATAAGCATTATGCTATCCTAGTTTTCTATAACAAATAATTTACTTACTTAGATGAAGAAGGAAACTTGAGGACAATTCAAGGTATTCCAACACAAATAACCCTTAGATAAGTTTCAACTTTGCAGAAGAAGAAAAGCTTCAGGAAAGGATTTGAAATATTTGCAGTTCATATGGAGGAGGAACCTAAGGATAAATTTCCAAGCATTGAAGAATATGCAGTCTTGAAAGAGTTTGAGGATGTATTTAGAGAGATACCAGGGTTTCTACCAAAATCATATGTTCATTTATCTATTAATATGATGCATGGAGCTACATTGGTGTCTAAAAATCCTTATAGGATGAGTACACAAGAATTGAAGGAATTACAAATGCAACTTGAATAACTTTTGAAGAAGGGGTATATAAACCCAAGTTTGTCTCCCTAGGGTGCCTCAGTATAATTTTCCAAAAAGAAAGATGGTATCTTGAGGTTATGTATTGACTTCAGGAAGTTTAACAAGGTAACTTTGAAGAACAAGTATCCTTTGACAAGGATAGATGATCTATTTGATCAACTAAAATATGAAAATATATTCTCTAAGATTGACCTTAGATTAGGCTATCATCAAGTGAGAATCAAAGAATAATATATCAACAAGACCGCTTTCAGAATGGGATATGGCCATTATGACTTTATAGTGGTTCCATTTGAGTTCTCAAATGTACCAATTGTTTTCATTTGTTTGATGAATGGTGTTTTCAGAAATTACTTGAATAAATTTGTCATTGTCTTCCTAGACAAAATTCTTGTCTACTCAAAATATGAAGAAGAGAATGAACAACACTTAAATATTGTGCTACAAATGTTGTGGGAAAACCAACTGTATGAAAAATTGAGCAAGTTCTCATTCTATCAAATTCATATACATTATTTGGGCCATATCATTTCACAATAAGGGATAGATTTAGATCCTAAAAAGATAAGATTCATTGAGGGGTGGACACTACCAAAGATTGTCTAAGATATGACATCCTTCATGGGACTTGTTGGATACTATAGAAGGTTCATTGAAGGTTTTTCAAATATTGCTCACCCAATCACTTCCTTGGAAAAGAAGGGTGTAAGATTTGAATGTACTACTAACCATGAAATACATTTTCAGCACTTGAAATACTTATTGACAAGTGAACCTATCTTAAATATTGTTGATCTTGATAAATAATTAGTTGTGTGCATTGATGCATACAAAGAAGGACTTGGTGGAGTCCTTTGTCAAAATGGGCATGTGACATGTTATGCATCAATAAAGTTAAAGGAGAATGAGATACATTATGCTACTCATGATTTATAATTGGAAACCATAGTGTATGCCTTGAATATGTGGATGTGCTACCTTATGAGCAGAAGATTTGAATTGAGGACAAACCATAATGGTATGAAGTATTTGTTTGGAAAACCAACTCAGAATGCTAGGAAAATCATATGGATGGAATTTATTAGTAAATATGACTTTGATATAAAGCATATCAAACGCAAAGAGAACAAGGTGGTTGATGCACTCAGTACAAGGGTGCATGAGATGCATATTACAACCATAAGCATGTACAAATATTATCTAAAATATAGAATTTTAGAAGTGTCAAATTTAGATCAACACTATATGAAAACAATGGAAAAATTGTAGCAAGATAATTTACAACAGAAAACCAAAGACCATGAGATGAGAGAAGATGGAATCCTATTGTACAAAGGCAGACCTTGTGTACCTAATTCTCAAGAGTTGAGAAATATGGTACTAAGAGAGTTGCATAATGTTCCTTATGTTGGGAATATGTGGTACCAGAAAACAATTGCAGCTGTCAAGAGCCAATATTTCTAGCTATGTATGAAGAAAGAAATGGTTGATTACATAGCTAAAAAGTCTTGAATATCAGAAAGTAAAGGCTTAGCACAGACATCCAGTTGGTTTTCTACAACTATTTCCTATTCCTGAGTGGAAATGGGAAGTGGTGATAATTGATTTCATCACAAAGTTGTTGGAATACTAAGAGGGGGGTGAATTAGTATGAGCACGTTTTACCACTTTCAATCACAATATCTAAAATTCAAATTTATCAAAAGTATATCATTTATTATTGCATTCAATGTCTCATGAGCATATAAACATAAGAAGTATAATCACATCAAATAACCACATGCATTTACATGGAAGCCCAAATGGGAGAAAACCACAGAATGATTTCTTATATATATCAAGAATACATTCATAGGAAGCACCAAATTCCAAATTCTCCATCACCAAATGGAAGGAGGCACCAAAATCGTGATTTACAGGAACCAACCTGAAGGAAGCACCAACTCCCTGAGTTCTTTGGCATCGACCGAAGGAGGACATGACCCCTGATTTACAAGAACCAAACTGAAGGAAGAATCGACTCCCTGAGTTCTCCATCACCAACCAGAAGGACACTACAACCTTGTTTCCTTTCCCCATACTTCCACCTTGAAATATACGTGTAGACTCATCCTCACTACCACTGATACTGCCAATGTCAGTAATACATCAACCAACATGTCACTTTCACTATCACATCAACCAACCTATCAATGTCACTGTCACATCAACCTGTGACTACCACTGTCACATCAACCAACCTATCACTTTCACTATCACATCAACCTGTCACCCATGATCAACCAATAATTCAACCTGTCATTGTCTCTGTCACTATATCTATCATTGATATACCATCATCAACCAACTGATCCACTCACATGGATACAAAAACCATCACCWAACCATGTACATCAATCATCAACCTATACCATACCATGTACATCAACATGTATCAACCATGTGCATAAATCTATACCATGCCATGTACATCAACCTATACCATACCATGTTCATCAATCATATAACATACCATGTACATCAATCATATACCAAAACCATGGACCATGTACCAAACAATCAACTATGTATCAATAGATGTACCTACAACAACCATAATATAACTCAACCAAGTATCCAAGATGTACCTCAAACCATGTGCATCAAGCATGTACCAATATCGATAAACCATGTACCAATATCCATAAACCATGTACCATAAGATATCATCAATGATGTGCCTCAAATAAGTACCATAATTTGTGCCTCAAGCATGTGATAACATCACCATGACATATACCAAGACAGATACCAAGATAGCCAAGATATACTTCTAAGAATGTATCATTTCATCACAAAGGTGTACCATATCATGTACCATCATCATCAAGACATGCCTCAAGTATGTACCATAAACATAACCCTCAATAAAACATGTAGAGAATACCTATGATCCTATAATAAACCTGATACACAAAATTACGGACCTATAGTTCTTCCTCAAGTTCAACAACAAGAGAATAACATCTTCATCAAACTTTACCTTAGTCTCACGAGACTAGTTTTGGATTAGTCACAAACCCTAACTTTCAACAAGCATAAATCCATACATGTAATGTATAAATGTAGGAAAGTTCAATCACATATAATCTGAGATATTTCTTCCATCTCCATGAAATTTCTATTAGAATATGAAGGATTGTTCTCATTTTACCATTGACAATACCCTTGTCACCCAACCATAGGTTGAAGCCACCCTCAGAGCACCTTGACCTTGACAGAGAAGAATACTAGTAGCAATCAATAGCCAAGCAAGAATAGAAACCAAAGCTAATCAGATAGTCCCACCCAAAAACTGGCCAACACCTTCCCCATAAACTTGCGCACAAAATTACCAGCTGCAGTGTGCACAACTGGCTCTCTGCAATTCTGAGAATGCCCGCCAGAATGAGAAATGGCCTCCTATATTTATACTAATTCTGGCTAACTGCCAAGGCCGACTTCTCATTCTGGGTATCTATCTGTTCAGTATATAATATTATTTCTGGTCTACTTCTTCTCTTGGAGGCTAATAACCTACTATAAATTATCTTCTTGAGTCGACAAGTCTTCTAGGGTTATTATCCAACTCATTAGGGTTTCTTCTTTCTTCCTGGAGTATTCTATCCTTGTCAGGTTTACACGTGGAGGTAAATAACTCTTGCAGCTACCATAATATCAATCCCTCCTAGATAGGGAGGTATTACAGGTAATGGTCTTTGAGCACAAAACATACCATTCACCCAGTAGCATCAACATAGTTATATAGACTAGGTCATGAGAACCATCATCATCATTAGTTGCATCATCTCTCAAAACCATACTCTATCTGAGTAATCAGACATGATTCTCACTCCACATAGTGATACAAGAGTCATTCTTCTAATCTAGAAGAGTAAGTGTTTTGAACCATTTTCTGTCTGGAAAATCTATGTTCATCATTCATCTGGCTGATAATTATTTCCAATAAATTGCTTGATAGTCTTCAAGGTAATCAGAAAAAAAATAGAACATAACCGTGTCTATCCATAGTAGTACATAACTACAATCCAGTGGTACACTACCACACCAAGTAGAAAACAAGTACTTGATCAGTAATGTATAGTCATGAACAATGGAACACATCCACCACAGTAGTATACATCTTCTGCCATACACTCTTCATAACAATCATCTGATATCAACCTGCACAGAAACAATGTTACGATATAAACTGAATCATCTGGTCCAATATTTCACTCACGTCTGTGATATATGAAAGAATATATGCCCTCAGAGTAGAACAATGATATATATGGACTATTATTCTCAAGAAATGAAGAATAATTGTCCCGTCTTATGAACCTGGACCATTCCCCACCCTGGGTCATTCTTCCTGCACCCTGGAGAGAATGCATAAACCCTAAGGAATGCATGTCCCCAATTGCTGAGCCTGGACCATTCCCCACCATAGGCCATTCCTCCTACACTAATCAAAGTGCACCCTAGAGAGAATGTATAAACCCTAAGGAATGATTGTCTGGACTAGTTCCTCTGTTAACCACAAGAGGAAAATATTGTCCTGTATCAACCTCCAAAACAGACCATTCCTCGTGTTAACCACAATGAGAAATTGTTGTTCGGAGAGGCAGGCTAGTCTTCTTGAGTAACCCTCAATAAGAGAGACTTCCCTAGACCACTCCCCATGTTAACCACAATGGGAAGTCACTGTCTATGATACATCAACAATCTAGACCATTTCCCATGTTAACCACAATGGGAAATCGCTGTCCGTCAGAAATTTCAATCCACTTTCCGAACAGGAAAGAATTTGTCCGAGATGGACTATTTTTCAATGAATGTATTCAATAATATTTTAGTGCTCCCTCCCAACCTGGGAGTCATCTCTTCCTTTTTCAATAAGGAAGTCATCTCCACAAGCTCCAGCTTGAGTACGCAAACTCTTTCATCTTTTACCAAAATGTCTGCTCATCTGCTCATCTGTGGAGATATGTATTGGAGAACCAATTTCTCCTTTCTGGACTTCATCACGGATAATGTAATTCTTGATTTCAAATGTACTTTAGTCTGGAACACTGATTTTCTGTGAAGGCTTCATGTAGCTCTGA
>SNQJ01S0004533.1:150165-168018 GCA_010110895.2 Picea sitchensis
ACAAATAAGCATGGGTTCTCTAACCATACTTCTAGGATAACTCAATCCGCAAAGCGTCTTCCCATGAGGGATTTCACCATAAGGGGACCACTTTGGAGTTCATCCATTTCTACTTATTATCAACCATGACAAGACAATAACAAGTCATATTTAGATCAAACAATATTGGGTTCATTACCCAACCTTTGTGCTACGGGGCTTTCTTCAAGGGTTGACATCAATGACAACCAACCTTAATCAACAGACCATTCTCGTGATGACACATGGGCGTGACTCATTGATGACATGTGATGACGAGGATGATGAATGGGTTCTAAAATTATTATTTTATTCGTCAATTTCTCAAGGGGTCGAATTATCAGGTGCCAATAGTCTTCTCCTCTTTGTTTATTGTTGAGCATATAATACACTTAGTGTTATATACGGTAAATATTCCAACAATACCATGCATATGGGATAGAGTTTTTACAAAGAAAAGTCGAAATTTTCAAAGGAAGAAGAGAAATCAAATCAAGGGATGATATTTTCCCATCAATTTTGATCGATGGTGGCTGAATGTTGATCTTGCGAAGGCCATAACTTGAGCTCCGGGTGTCAGAATCACACAAACTTTATATCATTGGAAAGGTATTTCGATGTGGAATATAGTGGTATATATCTCAAGTGATGAAATTTGACACATTTGTCTTAGAAATTAAAATATCATTCAGCTTCATTCATAATGGGCTTGCATGACAACTCAACTTCAGGAGCTCATATCTTGAGATCCGAGCGACGAATTTGCACAAAATTTATATCATTGGAAAGATAAGACGATGAATATCACATAAAAAGTGATTTCCATGGCTAAAAATTTGATTATCATTCCCAGAAAATCAAAACATAGTCCTATTTTAAATGGGAAATTGTTTGATTTTAACCTTGTACAATATTTACTGCAAACAGATTTTCAATAAAAGAACAGAAAATATACAATGGAAAATAAAAAAATTACACAAATATTTTTCCCCTGGAAACCCAAACTAGGAAAACCAACATATTCTATATTCATTCATGGTGATACATTGTTTACAATACAATATACATATAGGAGCTAGTGGCATCCAAAACCCTAAGTCAATAACCTGGATTAGTCAACAACCCTAATTCCTTAACCGAAAATAGAAAAATATCGACAAAAACCATGTGCTGAAAAACCGCTCAACAATGGACATGAAAATCGAGGCAACACGAAAAATGAGGCAAAAATGTGACATATTTCTCGAGGCAAAAAAACTTTATCGGGCGCGTTGCACCCCCCAAGGGGGGGCCTATCCCCCCCCCTCAAACACCCATGCACACCCGAAAAAACGTAGGCACTACAACTCGTGCAAATAATATAACACATACCCAACAAAATTAATTAAATTGTGAAAATAAAATTTTATTTAAAAACTTTTATTAAAAATGGAAAGGGACCCATTTTAGATATGTATATATTGATGATATAATTTCATTAATGAGGAATTAATGAGGCACTAATTAAATGGAATGTTTCAAGAAGAAACTTGTAAGAGAATTTCAAGAGAGGAAGAAAACCCTAACTACTCAAGTAGTTAGAAAATTTCTTCTTAAAAAGAGAAGAGAGGCTTCATAAAGGTTCCAATAATTAATACTGTGAGAGGGGCAGGGTAGAATATCAGAGGAAGAGGAAGGTACAATCTGTTACACATCAAAATTACTCATTTCAATGATGACCTATTGTTGTCATTACAAGTGTCGCAAGTGTCGCATTTTGGCCACAAGTGTCGCAAGTGTCGTAAACATCATACTGTCATCTTTCCCATGTCGTGTATCGAATGACATCACAAGGAACACTTGAAGACACCCTCAGAGACTGGTTAAAGAAGTAGAATTCATTTGATGAAGAGTAAAAATCCTTTTTCCTTGAGAAAACCACTTAAAAATGAATTTTGAAGGGCAACGCTCCCCCACCCACTGACAGGGAGTGCTAGCTCTCCCTGACCTTCTTTGGGGGAGTATTGTAGCACTCTGTGCACCCTTCTGGGGGAGTGATGGTATTTTTTGAGGAAATCTTGGGCAACACTCCTCTACCCACTAGTAGGGAGAACTAGCGCTCCTTTCCCTTCTTTGGGGGAGCGTTGTAGTGCTCTGTACACCATTCTGGGGGAGTGTTATGTTGTTGAGAAAATCAGGGGAAGATACCCCTTAACTCTGAAATTAGTTCGATTTGAATCTGAGGTTAAGGATGGATCTTAGGGAGGATCCACAACTGATGGATAAATATCCTCAACCTATCCCAAGAATATCTAAGGTGGTTAGGCCTCTCCAAGCCTATATAAGGAGGCCTCCTCATGGTGAAAGGATGGAGAAATTGAGAAATTCCTAACTTATGATCTCATAAGAAATGAGAGACATTGAAGGCATCAAAATTATGATCTCATAAGGAAGAAGAGACATTGAAGGCATCAAACTTATGATCTCATAAGGGAGAATTATCAATGAAAGCATAGTCATTTTTATTTTGGATTATTTGAGCAAGGGGATGGACAAGGAGAGATGGAAGAGGCTATTGAAACTTCATTAAAGTTTTGTAAGTATCTCTTTTGAGTTCGCATTAATACATGTGCTTGGCATGTTTCCTTATAGATTGTGTATATCTACATGAACTTGTATTTGATGGATATATATAGTTTCAAACTAATCTTGGTAGAATAGGAAGTATGTTTTGTCTTTGATTGGATTGCAGGACTTGTTGAAGAGATTGAAGATCAAAGCTCAACTTGGACTGGGCAAGGACAAACATTGTAAAAAGGTACATCTTCTTCCTCTTATCTATATATTATCTTAGCTAGGTTTAAAGGGATGTTAGTGACCAAATTTAGCACCTTTCTATCTTGATATTAGAGATTTAGGGTCCAAGAGGGAATCCACCTGTCTGCAGGGGGATTTTCCTGTAACAGAAATTGGCAACTCCACTAGGGACCGAAGATTTCAGTTTTGGTTTCCTTCCTTGGTATTATTTTTATCCTTTTCTCACTTTTAGATCTTATTCATGTTGTATTTCCGATTCTTAGATGTGTTGTTGGCTATTGGATTTATCCCATCCACACTGAATTTCAGAATTTTCTTGAATTTTTTGAGTTCCGGGAAAGTTTTTGTTCTTCTGAGAGACTAGGACTCCCCTACCTCTACAACCAAAGCAATAGCACTCCCTTGCAAGCTCCCACAAAGTGTTGAAACACTCTGGTGCCCTTGACACCAAAGCACTGGTCTTTTTCTGCTAAAAAACCTTTTGGGAGTTGATCTTTGAGTTTAATTTTTTGTTGATTCATTTGCTCAGGGTTATCACCATCTCAGTGTGTCTTTGTTTTGGCCTCCAAAATTTTGATTTCTAAGAATTGATGATGTTGTTTTTGGATTTTTGACATCTTCCTTCCTTACTTTGAGTCATTCTTCTTCTTTGATATTTGGAGTCGATCTACTACTTTTTTCATTTATCTGATTGAATGAAAGTTTTGTAAGAAAATTCAAAGATCTATCCACTATTCCATTTGATCTTTGAGGTCATTTTTACCAAGAAATTCCTCTTCTATTTAATTATATTTTCCCACCTTTCAGATCACTTTTACTGTTTGGTCATCATCCATTAGCCTTCTCCTACCTTCACTAGCAATTTCACCAATTTTTATGCATTTTGGGTGAGTTTTTCTTCATTGTTTTGACTGTTTTTTGAATTTCTGGGTGGATCAACGCCCCCCTGTAGGCCATATCAGAGCGCTATCACTCCCCTACAGTGATTTAGGAAGCATTGCAACACTCTGTACCCTTGATACAGGGAGTGTTGGTCTCCTTTTTTGAGGATTTTTTCCCTTTTTTGCTCAGATTTTCTCAGCTTGTTTTGTGAAAGTATTTACCCATACTCTGTGATTGGTTTGTGAAGTTATTTAGGTTGATATTTGGTGCTTATTACCCCTTATTTTCTTTATTAGAGATTGAAACTTTTTTCGAAATGTGAAATTTCCCTTTCTAGTTGCTTGTTTTGTCAAGACAATCTGAGTGATTTCTCTTTCTCTCTGTCTTTTCTTGGATTCTTCTCTGCATCTTCTTGTACTCCTTGAATGTTTTCCAGTTGTTCAATCCTTGATTGAGTTCATGTTAGATCAATTTTCTACTTGTTTTCTTTCAGTTCTCATTGCTTTGAGTGCATGCTTTGTTTGAAACCTTTGTCGCTTTGTGTCTTTTGCCTCTGCATATGACTCTTTCTTCTAATTGAAAGTTGTGGAGCATTGAAGGATTTGTATTTACTTTCTTTATACATTATAATGAAGAAAATAATATAGATGCATTCTTGCTTTTGGGTAGTGAAACTAGTTTTCATTTGAAGTAGCGAAATTGCATGGTTTATGGCATTTTTTAGTCTTAAAATCTTAAAATTTTATTAGTCTTAAAATCTTAAAATGGGGGGGCAAGAATCGTGTATTGGTGTACAATCTCTTTGACTCATTTCTTGAAGATCTTGACATTGATGAGTTTAATAAAAAAATTGGGACATTATGCATTTGGGAATGATAAAAAAATTCTCCTTCTCATAATATATATTTCATTGAAATGAAATATTTGCATTCTCATTTCTTTGCATTGTTTAGAGTCGGTCAAAACATCATTTAGTCCACTCCATGTTCCTATTGAGTAAACAAAAACCTTAAAATCAAGTGCTAAACTAAAATTTATCAGACATTTTTACATTTTCTGTTAGCAAACCTACATTATCTTAAGGTGTAGGGCTTTGGAATAGGTGGAAAGGTTAACTTTCCAAAGCTGTCAAACAAACTTAGCATCTTGCGATAGGGAGAGAAAATCCAATTTCCGTATAAGCTTACTGGGATCCCCCTCTCACATAGGGGTTATGCACGAGGTCACATTCGAGAGAGTTACAAAGATTATGCCTCCGTGATTTAACCGTTCGTAGTAGTCAGATCGTATATTGGGGGTTCTTCTTGAGGTTCAATTGTCTTCATTTTGTCTCCGTGCTTCATGAATTCCGAATCCGTTCGAGTTCCTCTGGAGTTCTACCGGTCCACTTGTCCTCAGTTCTCTTGAAGGATTTCAGACTTGTTATCCTACCCATACGTTCGGATTGGATTGTCAACTGTACCTACCCAGAGGTTGACTGCGAGTTGGTGACCTTAGTAACCATAATCTTCAGGGTCTTACACAAGGTGACGCTGAAGGGAAGTCTCACTGTACCTGGAATAGACGTTGGTCAAACTCACTCGTGCTCCTTGGAGGGTAAATCCACAATTACTAGGTGGAAGCTTGCACCAATGTGTAAATCCATTAAGCAGGTCGCCAACGTAACTGATCCACTTTCTTTGTCCCCTCTCCTTCCTATATTGATCTCGCGACGTTGGATTTCATCACCAACTAGTGGTTTCATTGTGCGAAGTTTTGTTTGATTGTTTGCTTCTTAGATTCATATCTTGTGTTGTTTGTTTTACTTAGTGGACCTTAGATCGAGTCAGTCTTAATGGCATCAACTCCTGGGAGTACCAATGGAGGAACCCCTTGTCCCAGGGAACCTTTCACCTTTCCTTCTTTTGGAAACATTGGTCCTCTGTACATTGCCACACTGAGTCTTCCGGGACTCACCATCGGGTTACCAGTTTGGTTGTTCCCCACTCCGGTGATCTCGAATCTTCCCAGTTCTTCAGCTGCACCTAACACTTCAGATGTAAGTACACCACCCACACATCAAGCTCATGTCAACTTTTCTCCTTCTTCACCCATTAAGTCTCCTTCCCTTTCTCCTTCTTCGCCTAGTGAAATCTCTAAAGCAAGTAGCTAGGTTGATAAGAAGAAGAAGAAATAGAAAGAGAAGAAGAAGAAGAACCCAAAAAGGACCAAGCCTACAACCATATCAGATGTTGGATCCAAGCAACCAACTACTATGAATAGTACTAGGACTGTTGATGAGGTCAACCAGATTAAAATGAAGAATCTGAAACCCAATTTCCCTTGCAATCTTTGTAAGGGTGACCAATTTCTGAGGGATTTCCCTCATTTTCCCAAGGTGTTAGAAATGTGTTCCTCCACATCATCGGCCTCTGCTAGACATGTTGGTGAAACCCCGTCAAATAGTGACGTTAAGGTTGGTAGGAAGAATACAACTGTCAAGTTTCCTTGCATGTTATGAAAAGGAGATCATTATTCTCACCTTTGTCCTCGTATGAACGAGGCTTCTTCTCTTTTGGAAAAGCTTCAACTCCCAAATGGTTATTGTAATATTTCCCCCAACCCATCGTTAGTTGATGGAATGGTCAATACGGTTCCATCCCCAGTCAGTTCAGTTGATCAGGTGGTCAATCTAGTTTCATCCTCGGTTGAACCACTAACCAAAGTAGTTGATCTAGTTCTGTCATCGATCAGCTCCACTTTTCATCTAAAAAGTGAAACCCGAGTGATTGATCTAGTCTCGTCATTGGTCATCCCTAACCTTCATCTGAAGAGTTCCAATGTGGTCAATCCCACTCCTCCTCTGATGAGTGCCAAAGTGGTTGCTCCGGTCCCTTCATCAGTCAATCTGGTTGATCATGTCATCAATCTGGTCACGTCCTTAGTTGAACCAGTCGACAAAGTGGTTGATATGATCCCATATTTGCTTGATCCTGCTCTCCCATTAGAGAGTGCAACCCAAGCAATCGATTTGTTTCCCCCTGTTGACCCTATTCTCCCTTTGGAGAATGAAACCCAAGTGGTCGATTTGATGTCATTATCAATCGATCCCACTCTTCCGCTAGAGAGTAAACCCGATTCTGCCACGTTTTTCTCGTTGATATAGAATCTACCGTGCTGGGGGGAATTCCTCCTTCTCCCACAAAACCCCCTCCAAGTAATGAGGCCATTCTTTTTTATTGGTGTGTGCTAACTGGACCTTGTCTTCCCTCTCACATTCCTTTCAAGATTATAGTAAAGGTGTGTGGTTGGGATGTTCCTCATGCACTGATAGATGAAGGTTCGTCTGTTAGTATTTTGTCCTCTATTGCTTGGCAAGATTTGGGTTATTCTCATCTTGTGTCGGTTACAAAGACTCCATTCACTTTTAACAGAAGAACCAATCACCCTTTAGGGATCCTTCCCCAGTTTCCCGTAACTTTGGGAGGTAAAACTGTCTTTATTGATGTTATGGTAGTCCAGGACCCCTTGGATTTTGATTTAATCCTTGCGCGCGATTATGTCTATTCCATGAAAGATATTGTGTCCACTTTTTTGTGTGTGATATATTTCCTGCACGATGGAAGAATGGTGACTATTAATCAAATTTCATGCGTTGGTCCTGAATTGATTACCAACCCAATGTCCTCCCTCAATGATTCTTATATGCAGACACTATCATCCCCGCCACAGGTCAATTATGTGGCGTTGTCTCCCATGACTTCAACTTTCGATGACTTAGATCTGGTAGTTGACATGGTGATCTCTTCGGTAGGGATATTAGTGCATGATCTCCTTACCCCTGACGCAACCCTCGACATGTGTTCCTTCCATAACATTGTTCTTCCATCCAGTGAAGATATCTTAGAAGCCATGACTGAGTTTTGTCCCTTGACATGGTTTCCTTCCAGGGCATTTCCCTCTTGGAAGACATGATAAAGAAGAGGTCACGAGCATAGTTTTTCCTCTGTGTGGAAAGCTCGTTAAAAWATGAAACATAAACTATGAGCATAGTTTTCCTCTCTGTGGAAAGATCGTTAAAAAATGAAACATAAGCTACGAGTATAGTTTCGATTCTCTATGGCAAGCTTGTTAAAAAATTAAACAGAGGCCTTGAGCATAGTTTTTCTTCTCTGTAGCAAGCTCCTTAAAAAATGAAACAAATATCTGGGGATTGAACCTGGAGTCTTGAGCATAGTTCTTTTCCCGTGTCAATCTCATTAAAAATGAAACAATCACCTCTCCTATCAGGTCAAGTCTTTCACTAGATCTCATAGATGTCAAGTCGATTCTTTCATTAGGTCTTGTATTTGAACCTTCATTTCATCCACCCTTATCCTTTTTCTCCATCTAGTACAAAAATTGGTGACAACCTCAAAGTCGGTGAATGAATTGAAGCTTGGGGGCATGTCCCCATCATTTGATTATCATTCTGGAGTTATGCCTCTCGTTTTTCAAGCTGGGGGAAAAGTACCAACCATCCATGGGTATCCCAACCTTTGGAAACTACGTTGGGAATTTAAAATCATAGTTTAATTTTGTTTAAAGTTTGTGTAAAAATGAAACCAATACCGAGCTTAGTCTTTGTTCTTTCTCACGCTCGAAATTACATGAGAATGTAATTGAGTAGACTTTTATCACTTTTTCGGACTCGTAAAGGATATACGAAAAAGGAACCCCCTAGAGTCTCCTTTAATCTCTTTTCAGACTCTATAAACATGAAAATATTGTCGAGTGATCTTGCTTCCTTTCACACTCGTTAAACATTTTGAAAGTGCGTCTTGCGACTAGTAGTTTATCTCTTTTTCAGACTCGTGAGACTAAAATTACGAAAAAGGACAACCCTGGAGTCTCCTTTAAGTACTTTTCAGACTCTCTAAACATGAAAAACCATCGAGTTTTCCTTCTCTGGACTCGCTAAACTATACATTGAAGGGCCCATACGGGACCGAACCGTTACTTCTTCCAGTTCGTTAAACAAAGGAAGAAGGACTTAGTGAAGGTGAGTTATATCAAGCATGTGTTACCCTCCTTGAGCTCGTTAAAATAAAAAGAGGTACTCGTCTATCTGGATGGGGGAAAATTTTGAAGGAAGCAAGCCAAGAAGTTTTTGAAAACATCACAAGTCACTCTTACAGTCTCCCTTGAACACGACACTTTGTCTTTGCATACATTTTAATCCGTTGAACCTTTGCACTGAACCAATCCTCTGAGTTTCTTTACTCCTTTGGGTCACTCGATGAAAGTCACAGTATCCACTACATTATCATGTTTTGGTTCATGTCCTGTTTCTACTGTTGTGACTCAGTGTTCAAGGGAAGTATCTTCCTCGAGAGTCAACCATCACAAATTTCCTGTTTCAATACCTGTGTCAGTGCATGTTCATTTGATCCACCAATTTACATCTTTGTGTTAGTTTCATGTCATTGATGGGGGATATATCAAGGCCCTCCTTCGACGAGTCTGTTCCTGTTGACTTCAGCACATTATCTGAGAATTAGACTTAGAAACCAGTTAGTACCTTGGGACTTGCATGCCTTAATGGCAGGCCTCCTCGCTTCCGAAAGTCAGTTTACATCATTGAACTCTGATCGGATGATTCTATGGATGTTTGACTTCATCTCATCTATTCACATTCACTACAATGTACTAGGGTACCTTGGGAATTATTGACATCAATGGTGATTTCCCTCTCACTTGTTAACGGTTTCCCACATTGATCGGTAATCAAGTGGTTTCTGCCATGTTCGACATCAGGACATCTATTCACATGGTTAGATTCGTACTACATTAGGATTGGTAAGAAGACCCTAGGTTGAGTAATCACTCTGATATGTACTTTACCTAGGTTACGACAGAGTTTCTCTTGAATATTGACACATATACTGTCACATAGATCCACTTTGTATTGGTTTGTGGCTATGTCTTGTCATCTCGTAGATCCACTGTGTATTTTTCATGGCTATGATTAGTTCATGTCATGGGAGTTTAGATCCACATTGTATCTTTTGTGTCTATACCTTTTTGTTAATACAATTATGGATCCACAATGTATCTTATGGCGGCCATACCTTGCAAGTCTTTATCACTCAAGCATAGGTATGCCTGCCTTGGGTTTGAAACATATCATAATATTTGTTTTATGGTTGTGTGCAACTTCTGCCAGGTTCTTCGAGTCCAAACGCTTGCTCGAAAAAGTCTACAAAGTTCTTCAATCATCAGTTTACATCTTCTAAATTCACACTTTGGGGCGCAATCTATTACACATCAAAATTACTCATTTCAATGATGACCTATTGTCGTCATTACACGTGTCGCAAGTGTCATATTTTGGCCACAAGTGCCGCAAGTGTCATAGACATCATACAGTCATCTTGCCCATGTCATGTCTCAAACGACATCACAATGAACACTTGAAGACACCCTCAGAGACTTGTCAAAGAAGGAGAATTCATTTGATGAAGTGTACAAAGCTTTTTGCCTTTAGAAAACCACTTAAAAATGAATTTTGAAGGGAAACGCTCCTCCACCCACTGTCAGGGAGTGCTAGCACTCCCTGACCTTCTTTGGGGGAGCGTTGTAGCACTCTGTGCACCCTTCTGGGGGAGTGTTGGGATGTTTTGAGGAAATATTGGGAAACACTCCCCTACCCACTAGTAAGGAGCGCTAGCACTCCTTTCCCTTCTTTGGGGGAGCATTATAACGCTATGTGCACCATTCTGGGAGAGTGTTATTTTGTTGAGAAAATCAGGGGAAGATCCCCCTTATCTCTGAAATCAGTTGGATTCGAATCTGAGGTCAATGCTAGAACTTAGGGAGGATCCACAACTGATGGAGAAAGATCCTCAACCTATCCCAAGAATCTCTAAKGTGGTTAGGCCTCTCTAAGCCTATATAAGGAGGCCTCGTCAGGGTATAAGGATGGAGAAATTGAGAAATACATAACKTATGATCTCATAAGGAAGGAGAGACATTGAAGGCATCAAAATTATGATCTCATAAGGGAGAATTATCAGTGAAATAATATTCATTTTGATTTTGGATTATTTGAGCAAGGGGATGGACAAGGAGAGATGGAAGAGGTTGCTGCAACTTCATCAAGGTTTTGTAAGTATCTCTTTTGAGTTCTCATTAATACATGTGCTTGGCCTATTTCTTTTTAGATTGTGTATATCTACATGAAATTGTCTTTGATGGATAGATCTAGTTTCAAACTAATCTTGGTAGAATAGGAAGTATGTTTTGTATTTGATTGGATTGCAGGACTTGTTGAAGAGATTGAAGATCAAAGCTCAACTTGGACTGGGCAAGGACAAACATCGTAAAAAGGTACATCTTCTTCCTCTTCTCTATAGATTATCTTAGCTAGGTTTAAAAGGATGTCAGTGACCAAATTTAGCACCTTTCTCTCTTGATCTTATAGATTTAGGGTCCAAGAGGGAATCCACTTGTCTGCAGGGGGATTTTCCTGTAACAGTTGGGCAAAAGGATGAGTTGTTGAGTGTTTTTCTTGTATTCTTCTACAGATTTTTCTTGTATGATCATGGAGTATTTGCAGCCACATACATGGCTGTCAAATTTTTGGTAATGAAGAACATTTCTCATGAATAAAATCCACAAAGACTTTCTTCTGGGTTGATCTTGACTGTATCTTGTAACTTTGAGTTTTAAGTATGAGATATTTGAGGTTGACCTATCAATTTCTCTTTTATTACAAATTGCAGTACTCTATTAAAATTATTTGAGATGATCAAATCATTCTCGCCTATCTCTCATGAAGAAGATATGGATGTGTTTATAAAATATCAAGAAGAATGTGTGTGATGTTGATCACAATTTAATTCAGATGTTGAATCCCTCCTACAATATTTTCTTATTGTAAAAAGACTTTTGTTGCACATAAATATCATATTGGGTTATTGAAGAACCATTTTCATATAAATCCAAGCAATAAAGAATTGGGGTTTACTGCCTAGCACTCTCCCTAATCCAAGATATTCAAAGATATATCTTTTAGCCAAAGAGGAGAACCACCTCTCTAAAAATGAAGGGGGCCTAATGTCCTCATGAGGTTGTTGTTCTGGTCTTGATGAATACGAGAATCAACATGGGGTAAGGGGGGAAATTCCCATCAACAAAGGGTCTTTGAACATCCCTACACAGATGTTGACAAAATACTATGTGGTATCACCGACAAAGGGTACATTAGACCCCACATTGGATCCAAGGTATGGGGTACAGAACACAAGCTGATCGATTGCCACTGTTTTCCCATGATGAGGGAAGTGTAGGAACCTAAATATTGACGAGAAAACTGTAGTCATATCATAGAACCAAGTATGCTTGAGTAACAAATTATAATCAAGAGGTGTGTCGACAATCTCCACAGCAACAAAGACAGTCTTATCACCTAACTTGATGGGTAAGGAAATGATTATTCCATGGGGTTAGAACATATGTCCATCAAATTATTTCAATAGTTCCATAGACGTATCGAACTTAGGAGAGCCAAGGGATTTCCAACAATACATAGACATGATGTGCGTCAAGGATTCTTCATCCACCACTCTCTGGTAGATGTTTTCCCCCAATTATCACACTATTATCTGGAAGGAAACCAAATGGGAGAGACTATGATTAATATGATAAGAATCAAAGGTCATCAAACTCAACTTTGAGGGATCAACCCTGCCTATGGAAGGCATCAAGACTTTTGGATGCATTAGGAATATTTGGATAACTTCAAGCATAGACATCGCACATGGTGCCTGGGTCAAGTCTTCCACAATACTATACTTGTAGGTAGCTCAACTATTTTCATTATGCGTCATGCATCCAAAAACTGCCTTTGGGGGAGGGGGGGGAGTAGTGCATCAAAATATGGCCTCTCAATATGAAGAGGGCCACCAAGCTGGCAAGAAGATGTTTCTTCTGATGGAGCATGAGAAAGCTCAGGAATATCATAATTCTTGGCTCACGTTTGCAAATTCATTGTTTGGTCTCACATGAAAATGGAAGCATTTGATGAAGCCCTTCTTGGTTAGTTGTACCTTCCATGCCCCCTTTCGAAGGGGAAGTATTTGTGGAAACCTTGTTTTTAGGTTGAGGGGGGAAAGGATGGGTTAAGACAATAGGTTGTTGGGGGGCCCGTTGTTGTGCCAAAAATATATGGACCTCATCCTTCCAAGGACAATGATAAGTGGGATAGACCTCCTCACAAATCATGCAGATAAACTAAATTGTCTTCTTCTCTTTAGTGCCTCCCTCATGGTTGTTTTGGGTGGAATAAGTCTCTTTCTTAGTATTATAATTTTTATTTTTCTTCTTCCTCTTTTTCTTTCCTCTGAGTTTTTGAGGATTATTCGGTTGCATGGACTGCATCAAATTGGCCTTGAAGGTCTGAGAAGAGACTACAATATTTGAGCACTAGTGCTAGAATTTTATGGGTGTGACTTAATGGACATTTAACCCATGTGATGAGCTAACTGGTTTACAGAGGTATGAGAAACAAAACCAACCATGCCATGAAGATGGGGTCCTGGTTTTGGATTCTTGGGATATGTCGACGACCTAGGAGCATTTGGGATTCTTTCATAAAGTGTGCTCGACTGAGAATAGAACAATTCCAAGTGTTGGGCATGAAAAATGGCTTGTTCCTTGGTGGTCACCCTAACCATAGCTACATATTTGGAAATGGGTGGTAGGAGAGACTTGGTGAACCACTCCATAAGGATTTTGTCCAGAATATGAGTCTTAATTATCCTACATCTTCGTCATCACTCATTTATATTATCGGAAATGTGAGTGGTATTATCTTGATGCAGTGAATTCAATAGATCCATTTCTATCCCATACCATATGGGGAATTGGTGATGTGTTAAGAACACCATTGCTAGGTCATTGAAGCTTTTAAAGGAACCTCCTTTTAATTCAATGTACCATTTGGTGGCAACTCTTGTCAAGGATATTTCGAAAAGAAATATCCTCGCACTATCATCCATCAACGAGTTGGATGAACACCATAAGTGGTATGTCATGATGTGTGTGGAGGGGTCGTCTCTTGGTTTTCCATCAAATTTTGGAATATCTAATGGAAACTTGGAAGGAATTATTGAACATAATGGGTCATGGGCTATAGGTTCATTTGTTAACCATGAAAAATCTAGTAAATATAGCGTTGCAAGGAAATACGAYGGTGCAAATGAATACTGGGAGGGATGTGAAGTCTCTGTTGTCCCAAATGGACCTTGCRGTCCCCCTATATTTTTACTACTGGAGGGTTGGGAGACCCTGAAGAGTGAGTACCTACTGGGATGGTGGAACCTTTAGGAGCATGACTAATCCCAKAACCAAACATCCTCCCAAGGGAGTTTCCCCCAAGGGTAAATGTAGACCCTCTAGGAAAAACATTTTTGAAGTTATTCTGAGGGAAGAAATCCCCAGAATCTGATGTGYTAATAAAGGGAAAATCTCCCCAATGTGAAAATTTCCCCTTAATGGATGTRCCCCTAGGGAAAGGTGTGCTTACCCAAGGAAAGTTGAATCCTCCAGAGGTATTGTTTCCCCTAGCCTGACTAGGGACAACCCCAAAACCACTAGAAATATTCCATCTAAAAGGTACACCTGCACCTGATGATGTCGGGATGGTCATAGGATTGGTGGAGGTGGAAGGAATTCCACACCCCATGCTAAAACCAAAGCTTCCCCCCCCACTAAAATAAGATCCAAAGGTGGGCATCAATATAGATGGGATGCGTGTAGAAACACTGGGTAAACTAATAGATGGAAATGACAACAAAACCGACATCCCCCATATTGAGGGACTTGTAGAAACTGCCATGGATGGTGTATGTCCAATGGGCCTAATAGGTAATGATGTGGACATCACTGGGATGTTCCCTAGGGGGTTTCCCCCTATCCCACTTGAGTATGGGATCATAGTCTTAGTTACACTAGACGAAACAATCGTACCAGAAATGGTGGGAGGATGAATAAACAAAGAGAAAGGTGCACTAAAACATTCCCTCATTTGGACAAGTATAAGTCCATTTGTCTTAGTCAAAGGAGGATTAAAAGTTTTTGGAGTATGTTTGTCTACCACTTCTACCTCGACTAAACCAGTTTCTTTGAACCAAAGTTCAATCCCTTCAAAGTTGTTGTCAACTATCTCATGTTGCTTGATAGGTGGTTGTTCCCCTGTAATGAGTTCAAGTCCTTCTAGTCAATGGGATCGGTGTGGTAGTTTAGCCACGATGAATAAATTATGTTAAAATCCAAACAAAATTCAACCTATGGTTGACCTAGACTCAGACTCAAAGAGAACACCCCTAATCAAATATAGGCTAACAACAAGCAAACCAATTGGCTCAGGGGCCTTCCGAAAACAAACCCTATGGGGAAGATGAAGCCCCCACAATATTGGCTAGCGAAGGCATGAAGAGAAGTTACAATAATCTACACGAAATAGTCCTGACTAGTCCAAGAAACCTTTATTAAGGTGGTAACACTCAGGGGGAACTGAGACCATGAACAAATGTCTGCCCTAGGTACTACATGAACATCCCACCTAAATTCACCTATGTAGATCCATAGGAAAGGTCACTAAGGCTACCACCTAACAATCAATGGTTAGGGAAATAGTCATAGATCTGACCACATGTAAGGGCAATATAAAAAAGCTTGAAGCTTCGAAGGCATTAGCCAACGAAACCCATGTATACATAACAGTCGAAGTGGTACTGAAAAAACCAAAACAATCATAGAGGGATAAACTCCTTACTTGCCCCGATGCGACCTCATGATTAACTCTTGTGTTATAGGAGGCTCTCGACACACCAATTGTAAGAATGGATTCATCACTCTTTAATTACTCCTAAGTTTTGTTTTGTGGCCTTGGAGAGTTTACTCTCCAATCCTAATCCAAGGCCCTAAGCCTATATAATATTGGTTTACTATAAAAATAAATATGTCTGATGAATTTTAGATTACTTCATTTCTTTTTATAGTTGTTGCTTAAGTCCAAAGGTAGTGGTTGAAACTTTTGTGATGTTTTGACTCTTGACCCAACCATGCAATGCAAGGATGATAATGCAAATCATTCACTTCAATAAAATCTAGCTATGGGAGGGAGAGATACTTTTTTTTTCTTTGCAAACTTTAGAAGCACAAACTCACACACCAAGAAACCAATAAGAAATTAATATCTGAAACCAACCAATGATCTTAATGCACTTTTTAGACTAATTCCTCAAAAACTCACAAGCATGCAAATATATATATATATATATTTTCAATTGGAATGAAGAAAAAAATCTTAATCTAATAAAGAAAATAGATATTAAAATAAAAAACCATAAAACAACAAGCAAGGGTTGTAGGATATTGGTAGTAATGAACTAAATCACACTCTAATGTCTCTACGATATCCAAAACCCAAAACTTGGAAAAAACAATCTAATGGAGATCTAGAGTTTGGAGTAGAAATTTGTATGGGTTGTATTGAACTCTATATTTACCAAAATCATATGATATAATATATCAAAATAAATCCCCAAAAATCATCTTTCTAATGGATTTGGTCTAGCTACAATCTGAATTCTCTGTCAAAATATATTAGCCAAACAATCCATGCGACCGTCATGGAAAATCTACAAAATAACTAATTTTAAATTATCGATAACTTTTCTTTCTGGACATCAATATGGACGATTTGTTTTTTCAAATTGGCCAAAAATTTTTATAGGATACCAAATATGTAGGTATTTCCTTCATATTCTACACAAAAATTTACATAATTGTATCTGAAGTCTGTATCCCTCTTTTAGAGGAAAAACTCTTTAAGAGAGCCAAGGAAAAAAAACAAAGGATCTCCTTGGCGGAGTCGCCAATTCTGTTATGGGATAAATCTCACAGGGATCTGACTAGTTGGACAACAATATCTCCCTAGGATCTGCCCTTGATTCTATACAAAAAGGGGGCTAGATTCCTATGGCTTTCCTAGATGCAAGTAAACTCTTTTCCTTTTAACCAAGAAGGGGATTGATCGTACCTTTAGATTGACGGTTGTCCTCGCATGTCCCGACTGTTGTAGCACTTGCAATCTACTTCCTAGAAAAAAGGATACAAACAACCACCTATCTACTATCCTTCTAGTGTTAGGAAAACCAAATTCACTAGATCTATCTTGACCTATTGCTCTTAATATCAGATCCAAACATTTATGAATTAAATACAAACAATTTGGGCAAAATCAATGATTTATTAATGAATATATAAGAAATACATCAAAGCTTCATACCTTAGATGTTGATTCTTCCTCCTAGTTCCAGGTTTTCTATGCTCCTCCTTAGCCTCTTGAGCTTCTCTCTCTATTTTTCTAGCATAACCAACCTCAAAACTCCTCTCCTCCATCTCCTTGATTTTTCCTCTTCTTATAGGATTTTAGAAGAGAATGGAGATAGGTTTCATTACATGTGAATTAGGTGTATACAAGTCATGGATAGGTGGTTACAAGTCATGGATAGTTTTATAGCATGTAAACTAAGCAATTATAAGTCATAGATAGGCTTTATGGCATGTGAACTAAGCAATTACAAGTCATGCGCACGTTTCATGCTTAATTATGAGTTTTTTCCAACCTATTATGAACTTTTTCTCTATCATGAGCTTTTTTCTCAAGTTCCATGCTCAATTATGAGCTTTTTCCAACTCACTATGAACTTTATTTTCAATTATGAGTTTATTCTCAATTATGAAATAATTCTTATTTCATAATTATGAAATTGTGACAAAATTATTATTTCCTTGTGAAATAATTATGAGAATTTTACTCAATTATGTAATTCTAGCCTCATAACATCTAATAAAATGCTTGCACAACCTATGGTGGAAAATAAAAATATATAGTGCCAAGATAACCAACCAAAAACTAGAACAGATGCCAAGTATGTAGGAGAGTAATGTGCCGCATTCATACAGATCACATCAACAATTGTTATACCATCAAATGACGACCCAAATTACAACTAGGGTTTGTAAATCATTAAACCACATTTACGACATAAACCAAATGCAATTCGTCAATAGATGTTGGTTGGTGACTCAATGTAGAACATAATCCAAAGCACGAATGGGAGCTTC
>SNQJ01S0004533.1:168028-179715 GCA_010110895.2 Picea sitchensis
AAAGGAAGCTTGCGACATCAAGGCGATCAGGTTGTAATCTCTACTTTCAATTAATATGATACAGTGGAATGTCCCTTTCCCATAAAGCTATTCTCACTTTATTGTGTAATTCCTTGATCATACACATAAGTTGACAGTTGAATATATTTTGCTATCTTCACTTTGGTTGGTTTGTGTTGTCTTGGTCTTGACTTCACGAGAGCATCGGAGCGAAGCGGGAGCAACAGTGACCCTAGGAAGCGATACTAAGGTATGTTACTTGTTCCTTCCTACTAGCTAATTCAATGGTCAAATATTAGGGAAAGAGTCATGTCCTGTCCTATTTTGTTCTAGATCCAGGTGGATCTAGGGAGATCTGTTAGTGTCCGCACCTATCGATTAGTCCGATAACAAAATTGGCGACTCCAATGGGGAAGATCCCATTTTCTTTGTGGTTTTTGGCATTTTTCAATGGCCATTTGTTCTTTCCTTACCCTTCTCCATTCATATTAATCTCTGAGTCTTCAGGATACCCTGATAGACCCTCTGGGTCTAGAGGCCTCTTCAAATTTTGTTTCATTTTCCAAAAATTGGACTAGTTTTAGAGGTTCTCGCACTGCACTCCACAGTAGCCTACGAGAATCTATAGAGTTCACACCATGCCTTTAGGTTCAGTGCGAGGTTCTCTCACTCTGCTCAAATCTCACCTGTGAGAATCACTAATTCTCGTACTGTGTAATATTGCCAGCCTGCGAACTCATTTTTTCAAACTTTTGGATTTGAGTTTTGACATCTTCAACTGCCCAGATCAGTCTAGGTGCCTCATATGAGTTTCTTGGACCATTGATTGATGCCTTTCTTGTCTTCATTTTCGTGCATGGACGGTCTTAGGATTTCAAAGGCTTTTCTTGTCACTTCTGTCTTGACTTTCGTTTCTTGACTTTTCTTGGCAAAGCTATACTCTCTAATTTCAGAATCTGAGTGTGCTTGATTGGTTGAGGACCGGCAATTGGTTGAAAGTTGAGTTTCTTGGTCTTTATCATTTGCTTGTTGTTTGAAAGATCTTTTTCCTTGTGCAATTGAAAAGACTAGATTGGTTTGCTTGTTATTTTTGTTTTCATTGAAAGAGTGGTTTGGATTTTTATCATTGCTTGTTCATTGGTTTTTGGTTTTATGTACTCTTACTATCATGGTGTGGGTCCTTTTTGAAAAGTGAACAAATTTTTTCTTTCAAAAATCATTTTCGTCTTCGAAAACATTGAAAATAAATTGTTGAAACTATTGAAAAAGAAACAATAGAGAATTGTTATTGATGTGTGATTTGTTGCATTTTCCTTTTAAAGGAAATTGTGTTTTATAGTTCAAGTTTGATCCGGAAAACTTCTCTTTCCCTCCCGTACATAGGATTCATTGAACGAAAATCGATATATTTTTCATTCTCATCCATGCATCGTTGGGTCAGAGTCATACAACATAAGTTTCATCTTTGTTTCCTTTGATTAAACAACAACTCTTAATAACTCTGCGCAATTGTAAAATTTATCTAGTAACTCTTTTCTAGGGCTCTATTACACCAACATTTAGCTAGGCTAGCGCTTTGGACTAGGAAGAGAGATACACTCTCCAAAGTACAAAACACACAATAGCATCTTGTGTTAGGGAGTGTTAAATTCCATTTGCAACATCTTGTCTTGGGAAGCCCTTCTCACACAAGGGTCAAACATGAGGTCGCATCGATATTGACAGAGTTACTCACCCTGCTTTGTTGATATCAGTGTAGAGATTTCACGTATTACGGGGATCACTCGAAGGTATACCCACAATGATGAGTGGAAGCCTTTTGAGTTGATTTCGGGCTAGATACCCTTCCCTTGCATGTGGATCGGACTGTCGACTGTCCCCCTAAGCTTTATTGTTGTTGGTGGTAACCTTAATGGCCTATCTTTCTAGGTTCTTACACGAGGTGACTGTGAAGGGGAAAGTCTTCATGGTACCTAGAATTGACGTTGATCAAACTCACTCGGGCTCCTTGGAGGTTATACCCACGATTATGTGTGGGAGCTTTCACCAGGGTGTAAGTCCGTTAAGCAGGTCGTCAACGTAACTTTTCCACCCTAGCCCAACCCCTTCTCATCTCGTTGTTGTGACGTTGGATTTCATCACCAACTAGTGACTTCGAAATTAGAAGGTCTTGTTTGCTTGGTGTTTCTTCCTAGATTTTTTTTACTAGCGCATGTTGTTTGTTTCCCAAAGTTGACCATAAGATTTTCTTCGTGAAGTTTGTCACTCGTTTACAATGGCTCCTCCACGTCATTCACGTAGAATGCAGGGTTTATCTCCAGAGCATCTGGAAGGTTCTCGACCCTTGCCTACTAGTACACCTGAGGGCTCTCCTCGGCAAAGTGAAGTCACAGTTGTCACCATGCCACAAGTGGAACGAATTGACTCTCTAGAACATTTTCGAATTACCAATACTCGAGAGGACTTTCGAATTCACCCTGATTCTGAGCGAACATTTATGCGACTGAATTCTTATGGAGACTTAGTTGCTACATCTTCTGGATCACCAGTTGGACCCTTTCCAGGCATAGAAGGCCAAGATATTTTTTGGTCTACAGGTGTTTTTCGACGGGACCTTTTTGGTCCAAGTTCACCTATGATTTCCGAAATCAATCCACCTATGATTTCTAAAATCTCTAGTCCAGAGACAGTACCATTGACTACTGCTTATCACTTTATCGTCCCTGCCGAAATGGTCCATCTCACAGATACTACGAGTGTTCCAACCGGGTTTACTTCGGTTAGTCTTTCTCCCATCAACACACTGCAAATGCCCAACGTCACTCCGACACTACCACCTGGATACCGTGCGTTGAATGCTTCCATTCCCACTCCTATGCAAACCCCATCCGGCTCTCCTGGTGGTCCTTCTTCTTTTGGGCACTCTCTTTCCGGTTTTATTCCGACACTCCCTCAATTTCCTTTTGGAGGACCTTCTTCATCTTCTACTGGCAGTCTTTATCCTAGTGGCACTATTCCATCATTCACACCAAATTACCATATTCCCATCGGTGGACAATTTCTCCAAGGTGGTATGACTCAACCCCCTCTCAGTGGACAAATTCCTTTTGGAACGCAAATCCTAATTGGAACACAACCCCCAATTGGAACATTGCCCCCAATTGGAACACCACCTTCGATGGGAGGACTGACCCCACCTTATGGGCAAAACATACCTCCGTCCCTGGACCAATATTGGAATCAGTTGATACAACATCCTCCTCAATCGACTGGGGGGCTGCAGTTTCTAGCTGCGTCTGTAATACCCCCTAGTGTGGGCCAACCATACCCAAGTTAGTTCAATCGCATTTGGAGGGTGAATGCTCAAACTCGAGTCCCTGTTCTAGGATATAATCATATGAGCTACTATCCTCTTCAACCACCACCGAATCTTCCTGGGTCTTCACATTATATGCAGACTGCTTATGGTCCTACTGGTTTTCCGACGGGGCTTCCTCCCCAAAGCCACCAGTACCCGTAGATGAATCGATAGTTACCCTTCATAGACACTTTGGATCTTCCAGACTTGTCAAGGATTTTAAATGATCTGATTCGTCACTCTCCCCAATGGCCTGCTATCCCATCCAAGCTACCATCAGACATTCCTAAATTCGATGGCAAAGAGGGAGAGGACCCAAACAATCATGTTATGACTTTTCACCTATGGTGTTCATCCAACTCGTTGATGGATGACTCTATTCGGTTACATATTTTTCAATGAACTCTCATGGGTTCTGCTGCGAAGTGGTATATCGAATTGCCACGAGGTTTCTTCTCTGATTTCAACACCCTAGCTATGGATTTCCTCACACACTACCAGTTACTGATCCGTTATGACATGGGGACTGAGATTTTGACTTCTTTCAAATAGAACAAAGCCACTCATATATCTGATCAAATACATGAGTGGCGACAACGATGACGTCTTATTAAACTCGAACTCCCCAATCGGTTGTTGGTAGAATGGTTCACCAAATCATTTGTGAACGACATCGGTCATGACATTGCCATGGGTGGAGTGGTCATAGAATACCAGGCTATAATTCATGCTCAATATCTTGACCTTGTTTACTCGCAAATGGGTACCCTTTATGATTTACTACCTGACTTACCTCGTCCTTCCACTTCCACAACTTCAACTACTCCAACTGCCTCGCATGCAGCTGACGGTGTGATTGGCACTTTCCAGGCCCAACCACACTCTGCCTCAAGCACAAACCCCAAACCTACTTCTTCTAATGTTCAAAATGCTCCATCTCCTGCCCCTCCCACCGGAAAGACTTCTGAGGTAAATGCAGTTCAATCTACCTCAACCGGTAAAAACAAATCTAAGAAGGGGAGAGGTAAGAATACAAAGGGAAAAAATAATTCTCAAGCAGAGCAAACCAAAACTACCCCTGTTGACGATCGGGATAAGCGCAAACCTCGATACCCTTGTCTTATCTGTGGTGATGATCACTACACGAAGGATTGTCCACGACGCGCCGAGGTCACTAAGTTCCTTCAAGGAGCTCCAAAACCACCTGCTCCGGCCGTTTTGTCCCAACCCTTCCCGTCTCAACAATAGGCTCAGTTGGTCATTCACGACCAACCCTCCTCTTCCACTACATCATATGTTTTTATGTGTACTGGCAATTCTAAGCAGAGCGACTTTGCACTCACTACTCGAGCCAAAGATTATTCTCCCTCTAAAGAGAAGGTTGATGATCTACCTCCTTCCTTGGTACAACCCTCTCCCGTGACTCCACTTACCAATGGTCCTCTTCATCTCGAATAACTGAGCCTCGACACAGTTCTGCGACCCCCCCCAAAGGGCGTCGTTCAGAAATCGGCTTTCAATCCTCATGCCCATGCGGCCCAGAACTACAGCATTGTTGAAGATCTGGCCCAAGCACCTTCTGTGATGTCAGCCCTTGAAGTCCTTCAAAGTTGTCCTATGCAACGGAAGGCACTGTTGAAAGATATCAGTGGAATCGATCCGATGGATACGAATTTAATAATCTTTGACTTGGAAGATCACATTCCAAGGTTACCCCCTCAACTTGCATTCCAGATCCAAGTGATTGTCTCTGACAAAAACATTTGTCGCACCATTATCGATGAGGGTGCCTCGACGTGTGTTATGTCTCTTGCTTGTTGGAAAGCTATTGGCTCTCCTTCTTTGAATGAATCCCAGAACACTCTTAAAGCCTTCAACAGCTCCGGTTTTAAGCCTTACGGTGTTCTTCCTTCGTTTCCCATCACGTTAGAAGGCAAAACGGTCCAATTCAAAGTGGAATTCTTTGACGCTCCCCTTGATTACAATATTTTACTTGGCCGCAGCTGGATCGATTCCATGCGCGTAGTTGTGTCGACCCTTTTTTGTGTGGTACATTTCCCACATCAAGGTAAGGTCATCACCGTCGACCAACTAGCCTTCTTTAATTCGGATACCCATACTGGCAACGTCTCGTTTATCGCTAAAACCCCACCAGGCTATGAGAACGTCGGTGTAGGTCTTCTAAAAGATTCTTCATTAATGGGCACTTTCCCCATTCCACCGCCCGATGTTCCACGCTCGTCTGTTTCTTCAATCAACATAATCTCCACCTTGCCTCACGACCTTCCTACGTCTCACGACCTCTGGATAGTGCCTCACCCTGGAGATCATCTTTGTTACGGCAACGAAATGTCGTTAAGTCTGGTTGAATCCGCCTATCAGGCCATCCAATCGGCAACACCTTCTACCCCCTCTCTTGGTGAGTTGTCTCCCAATCCTTTTCGTGTTATTTTTCCCACTGACGAGATGATCATGTCTGTCATGGAGGACACCCCTTGGGACGATGGACATCATCGTTCCATCCTCTTTCTGGAGCAGCATACCATCGAGAACTACCAACGGATTTCGACCCCGTCGATCGTTGTCGTCATCTCCACCGTTCCCGAGTCTGCACACGATGTCTTTTTCGAAGGGAACTTAAACAATATCTCACCCACTATTCCCCTTGACATATCCATCAAACCTGGGATTGTCGAAAATGTCCATATCGGAGCTTCGTGTTCTTCTGAAGAAATCGTCACCTACACATCCCTTTTCAAAGAGTTTTGTGACATCTTCACCTGGAGCTACGAAGAAATGTCGGGTATCGACCCTGAGATTGTGATACATGAGATAAAGACATACCCCGACGCTAAACCCGTCCGGCAACGCCTTCGTCCAGTTCACCCACGTAAAGCGGCTGATATCAAGCTCGAAGTCGAGAAACTTCTTAAAGCCGACTTTATTTATCCGGTGGCTCTCACAGACTGGGTTTCCAATCTTGTCCCGATTGACAAGAAACAAGGCACCATTCGTGTATGTGTTGATTATAGGGATATCAACAAAGCTTGTCCAAAAGACAACTTTCCTACCCCCTTCGTCAATTAGATTGACGATGACTGCGCTGGAAGTGAAATCTTATCTCTCATGGATGGTTTCTCCAGGTATAATCAAATCAACATTGTTCCTGAGGATCAACATAAGACTGTTTTTATTTGTCCTTGGGGTACTTTTGCCTATCGAAAACTTCCTTTCGGTCTCAAGAATGCAAGCGCAACTTTTCAACATGCTATGTCTTATGCTTTCCATGATATCAAGCACATTGTTCAACCATATTTGGATGATTTACCTGCTCACTCAATGCGCCGAGTCGATCACCCAACCCACCTCCGAGCCATTTTCGTTCGCTGTCGGTTCTACTGTATACGTTTGAATCCTCATAAGTGCATTTTCTGCGTGGAATCTGGCCACCTTCTCGGTTTTATTGCTTCGCATCAAGGGATCCGGGTGGATCCTTTAACGATTGAGGCGATCCTTAATCTCCCTCCTCCTTCTACTCTTCGCCAGTTGCAAATTTTGTATGGGAAAGCAAACTTTCTTCGTCATTTTATCCCAAATTATGCCCAGATCACTCGTGGATTTACACGGCACCTCAAAAAGGGTTCAGAGTTCATCTGGGATACCGTTGCCAACAATGCTTTCGAGGCTTTGAAATTGTCCCTAATATGTGCTCCGCTTCTCTTTCCCCCCGATTACAGTCGCGATTATTTCCTTTATCTTTCTACCTCAGATTACACCATTGGTATGGTTCTCGTCCAAGAGGATGATGTTAACGACGAACATGTTATCTACTATTTGAGTCGAAGTCTAACGTCTACTGAAATCAAGTATTTACATATCAAAAAACTGGCATTGGCTACCGTCCAAGCCATCCAACGCTTCCGGCACTATATCCTCTCGCGCAAGACTATAGTGATTTCTCACTACAACCCTATGCAACACATTCTTACCCGTCAATTGCTAGGGGGAAAATACTCCAAATGGATTGTGATTCTCCAGAAGTTTGACTTGGAATTCAAACGCACCAAATCCAAGAATTCCTTAGTTTTTGCTAAGTTGATATGCGATTTTCCCCATTCTGAAATGGAAACAGTAGCAGCAGATTCATTACCCGATGAATCTCTTTTCCTTATCAACACTGATGATCTTTGGTATGGTGATATCATTATATATCTCCAAACCCAGACTTTCCAGCCAACTTTGTCTAGTACTAACCGACGTTGCATACGCTTTCAAGCTCGTCAATACATTATCCTCGGGGATACTCTTTATCATCAGGGGATTGACTCTATTTTTCGACGTTGCCTAACGTTCGACGAAGACGAGAAAGCTCTGAATGACTACCATTTTGGAGCCTGTGGTGGTCATATGTCTGGGTACACTACTGCCCAGAAGATCTTACGAGCAGGGTATTTTTGGACTTCTTTATTTAACGATTGCATAATCGCCGTTCAAAAATGCCATGCCTGCCAGACCTATAATAACAAGATACGGTCACATCCCGCTCCTCTTCACCCTGTGGTCTCCGTTGGTCCCTTTGTGAAATGGGGCATCAATTTCATGGCATGTCACCCTCACTCGGTCGGGGGAAATGGTTACATCATTGTAGTTGTTGATTACTTTACGAAATGGGCTGAGGCAATGTTGACATTTGACAACACTGGAAAGACCGCAACATTATTCATTTTTAATCACGTCATAGCTCGTTTTGGTGTTCCCCAAGCTATCGTCATTGATCATGGTAGCCACTTCAGAAACTTCATGATGCCTGAACTTACTGAAAAGTTGGGTCTTCGCCATGATAACTCAATGCCCTATTACCCACAAGCCAACGGCTAGGTCGAAGCAATTAACAAAGTTCTCATAACTATGCTCCGACGAATGATAGGGATTCATAAAACAAGTTGGCACACAATGTTGTTTTCAGCATTGTGGGCTTACTGGACATCCGTCAAGTCCGCTACTAGGTTTACACCTTTTTGGTTAGTCTATGGTGTGGAAGCCATTCTCCCGATTGAATGCGAGATACCCTCTTTAAAACTAGTTGTTGAACTCCTACCCAACACTTCTTCTGAGGAAGAACGTCTATTGTATCTTATGCGATTAGACAAAACTCGACACGATGCCACCCTAGTCATAGAAGCTCATAAAAGGCGTGTCAAGGCCCAATACGACAAACATGTCAAGCCTCATGTTTTCTCGGAAGGAGATCTCATTCTCCTCTATGATCAAGATTGAGATATGCTAGGGGCTGGAAAATTTGAAGCCATGTGGCGAGGTCCTTATATCGTTCGATGAGTTTTGGAAAAAGGAGATTATGAGTTGGTAGATTACGATGGTATCCCTTTGAGTGAACCCAGGAATGGGTTGTACTTGAAGAAGTACTATGCATAAAATCATTTGTGCACGAGTACTTGTATTTTTTTTGTATCATACTTCTTGTGTGTTACTATAGCTTGATTTTGTCGTTATTTGGTCTCTGCCCTTATTTGACGTTGTGTTTGATTTCCAGATGTCGGAATCTTCACTACCCTATATTGGCTTCGTTGATGGCGCTATCTGTAGTACTCAGAACCTTGCTTCCACTGCATGGGAAATTTACGCCCCTACAAACGAACTTGTCTCCTTACGAGGTGTGTGTCTCGGCTGTGCGACCAACAACATTGCAGAGTATAGCACCATTATTGAATTATTAGTTGATTCTATCTCGCTTGGAATCCTTCATTTGGTTGTACGAATCGATTTGCAGCTGGTAGTACTACAGTTAAGTAATGTCTACACTATTCGAAGTCCTACTTTGTTATGGGTGTATTTGCGAATTCGCCTCTTGGAACATTATTTTGATTACATTGAATATCAACATATTCCTAGATGTCTAAATACATTAACAGATGCATTGGCTAACTATGTATTAGATAGACATTTGAATCATTTATAAATCAGTCACATCAATTTTCATCACACATGATAAACCGGTAGAAGCCGTCTGTATATATAACGATCAAAAGAAAAAAATTCAAAAAAAAATTCCGAAGACCAAAATGTCAAAATTTGAATCTCATAGCTTCTACAAAGTGACATCATGGATGATGTTCACGGTAACACACGACTGCCCAGGCAACTCTACAGAGCAGTCGACTCATGGACCCTGACACTCCTACTGTATGATATTGATCGCGTCGTGGAACCTCTTCAAGAGGCATGTCTGGAATATTTGCGGTCAAGCCCTCTAGGTTTTGTTCCACTACTTGATAATCCTTGGCATATTGTGGCATTGGCGCTACCTCTCCTCGCCACTGAATGTGAGAAGTACCAGGAGGTCGGTAAGGTCCAACATCTGTGTCATCAAAAACAAATTTTGTATTTAGTCTTTGAACGAACATATAAAAAACATTTGCATATGATAAAAATTCACAAAAGCATTTAAAAGGAAAAAATGTGTGTACTTCTTACCAAGTTCCCCCCACTGAGCATCCTCTGGCAGTACTAAGTCCAGATCTCCTCGGAAATCCAACCCGGAATAAGCATAATCGTCAACCATCAACATCTGTGGTTGCAGCCAATCGAAGAAGGTATCATCATACTTGATGATTGGTCCAACTACGTGTCGGGCCATGAGCCGACATCTCAGCATTCTTGGATCCCCGGGAGCCGGTAAATTCCACTCAACCTACAACCTCAGTAATGGAACCCTCTCAAGGAAGAAGGACACTAACAAATATCCATACCCAATTTGCTTTAGGTCGTCTCGTCTGCATTTGGTCGACTGCTTTTTTATACTACGAAGCACAACATCTGCCCAGTTAAAAACTCGAGGTTCAGTACACTCTATTTCATACTGGAAGTAACTCTGCAGTGCCATGTGAGGAGAGGAGCTCCTAGCCATCTGAGCTATGGTAAACAAGATAGTACAGAGGGTCAAATCCCGTACCCCCCAAATATCTACTTTTCCTTTCTTCCTTTCTGCCTCGGGAACACAGTGTAAATGACAGTACTCACTCATGGGCAGCCCACCACCTCTGCTACCAGTCAGGTTCGCATGGTACCCCCACCATGACAGTCCAGTCAAGAAGTAAATGTCCTCAATATCTAAGGACAGTGTGTGGACCCCCACATGAAATACTTGCTGATCAGGATCCCACATATGCACAAGGTAATCTAATAACCTGACTTGGGCCCTCATGCCTGGGATACGAAAGTACTTCAGGAGGCCATAGTTTCTTAAAGCAGCAATAATGGGTGGATGATTTTCAGCAATAGCATTGTCTTCTTCGTGCTCCCTTTCACGCCATTCAAGAACCATTTTTATGGCCAATTCCCTGCATATGAAGCACAAAAAGAAGATTAGCAACTCTATTCATGAATTGGTTCTTTTTTATTGAGTAAATTCTTAAAAAACTTTTGTGCTTTTTGGTTCTCGTAGGTGCCCTTTGGGCACAGTGTGAGAACCTCGCAGGCTGTTGTGGGGTCACCTGCGAGAATCACCCATTCTCACAGGTCCCATGTAGCCCACCTGCGAGAATGGTTGAGTGCAAGTAGGGCTCATAAAATCAACTCAAAAATGAATTTTTAACCAATGAAAATGCAAAATTAAACCATGAAAGATTAGAGGACAAAGAGCTTACCTCACTATCGCTGACAGCTCGACGAATGGACGCTCATAACTCCCGCAATCTGACGCTGAACTTCGAGGGTAAAAGAGGGGTTTTTTGGGCTCAAATAGTGGAAGAGTGAAAATGATATGGTAAAAAGAGTTTTACTCCTTTATATTTACTTTTACCATGTTATTTGGTTTTCTATGATTATTTATCTATTAAACCCTAATCCCTAATGTCCTTTTGAGTGTAACTTTTGCAGGTGTAATGACTTCGATGTTCATACACAGGGATGCAAACATAATTTTTCTTTTTTTGTCCATGTTTTGATTATTTTTATGGTTTTTGTATAAAACCTCGAACGTGGTCTTTGTCCGTTCTCGCACTCGAAAATACATGAGAACATGATCAAGCATACTTTTATCACTTTTTCGGGCTCAACAAGGTTATACGAAAAAGGAACCCCCCTGGAGTCCTCTTTAAGCTCTTTTTCAGATTCTCTAAACATGAAAAGATAGGCAAGCGACCTTTCTATTTTCACGCTCGATAAAGTATTTGAAGAAAGCACTTGGTGAGCGATAATTTATCTCTTTTTCGGTCTCATCCAGACTATTTTACGAAAAATGAACTGAGAGAGTTCTCTTTTAAGTGTTTTTCCAAACTCTATAATCATGAAAAACCTTCGAGTTTTATAT
>SNQJ01S0004533.1:193720-302437 GCA_010110895.2 Picea sitchensis
TACAGCGGGTTTTGTTGTAGGTTGTATCCCTTCATTTGCTGGATAATAATAAAGGAAGGACCTGGCAATTTCTCTGGTGGACGTAGCCCACACTGGGTGAACCACGTAAATCTATGTCTCTCTTGTATTGTGTGTCTTCTGTGGTTTTTGTTTCTGCATTTGTTTTATTTTATTGCTCCGCGGTCCTGTTTTTCTAACACTCCCAAGTATGGTTGATCTGGATGCAGTACTATTTAACCACCTTTTTTGGGGTCATGTCTTCTAAATATTTCTTCTCCAAAGAAATATGATAGTAATGTATCCACTTTGTCTTGAGCCTACTTGATATTCTTGCAAGAGTATGATCTGATCCATAATGGGAGTGGGAGTCAAATATATTTCTTGCAGCGGTATAGGGTCACCCTGACTTCATGGATCATCATTTGATAGGAAACCTATTGAAGTAACAGTTTGTCAGGGAAAAATATTGGGAGTAATTGGGAATCCTTGGTAGCCCCATATATTATAATGTAAGTCTTATGTTCCATTAGGTACCAATCCCAAATATTTCTGATTATTTCTAACACTTTATCTGTCATGCACAGGTTGGCGCGCATAAAATGAATTCATACAAAGGTGATAAGAAGTGATTGCATATCTTATGGTATTCCATCCTATACTTATGATCCCATGGAACCTTGCAATAAATGTGTATGGACAGGTCAGTTGGTGTCCATTCCTAGCCCATCTTAGGATATTGATGTGACACACACATAATATCCAATAGATACAGTGACATGTGAAAACTTGGAAATGTCCCAGGATCAATCTCTTTAACATCTGTGATAGGTTATTCCAAACTTGTTAATAGGATTTCATGCCAGTTGAATGTTGACCCTTCATTTATGCAGTAATGGATCAAAGGAATTAAGGACAAAGTAAATGTAAAATCATCTCACTCCTCGTATAGCCAGCATAGCATCACCACGATATATTGGTAGGGCATTCTTAGTGCAGTGGTCAGGTACTCGCAAAATGACCCGTGCTTGAAAGGTTTGTCTAGCTTGTACTAGATTTTGAACATGTCTTTTTCTTTGTGCTTGAACCCACTAAGGAGTTCCTCATCCAAATTGTGTGTTCCCTTTTCCAAGTGATAGTATTTTTCTATATCAACCTCTTGGAATGACATTATGGGTTCCCCCTAGGCATTGAGTATGTATCTATTTTCCTAGTGCACATTCTTGAGTACTGCAGTAGGATATGATACCCTATGTAGTCTCGACCTATGAATATTCTTGAATATTAGGATTTTGTTTTGGTATTTAGCTTTCACTGGGAATATTTGTCTTTTGAAAATCTGAAATACCTTTCCCCATTTGAGTGATTCTCCTCCTTTCTCTAGGAGTCATGTTGTATCATCATACACTACTCATGGAGAATCTATCTCTTCCTCTAGCCTGCTTCTGTTGCCATAAGCCTCTATAGTAGGCACCTTTCTTGTTGTCTTATTATGTGGCGACATCTCTAAATGTGAAACACATGGTCATAATTAGTGTATAAAACTAATAATAAATATTGCATGAAAGTAAACATGAAATATCACTCCCTATGAGCATATAAGACTTGAGTATTTGAGCAGTAAATGAATATTAAATAAAATTCTACCTATGTGAACCTATGTCATATACATGAAGAAATATTTGTGTCAATGTTAGAAGGGAGATCATCATCTGAGGATGATCAAATGATCATGGCCATGATGAATATTTGAGAGTAAGAATCCAGGAAAATCGATGAAGTTGGTGTTAACTTAGTCGATGAAGAAAAGGTTTAGGGTCAGAGTAGTTGATGGGAACTGCTTCGATATGTACCAGGATGGATTAGAGGAAATCTGTCAATGAAGAGATTCAAGGTCCATGAAGTTTGTTTTAAATTGATCGGTAGGAAAATTCAGAACTATAGTGTATCTCGTTAAGCTCGTCGACGGGGTTAGGTAAGTTCTTGGTAAATTATTCAATTATACCGACATGGTTGGATTCAAAATCATCGATCAACCAGAGATAATGTTGTTATGTGCTTTGACATGGTTGAGGAGGTTCTTTATAAGTCTTCCGATGAATATCAAAGGAGTTTCCTTTTAGTTCACTAACGGGTCAAAGGAATTGTTACTAACTATTATGATATTGGAAGTTTAACACTAGAGGGGTTCTTGTTAAGCCTCCCGATGAATACTGATGGAGTTAGTGTAAAGTCTTCCAGTACACCACCAGAGGTGATCCTATTAACTTTTCCAATACAAAAAATATGCACTAAAATTATGACTAAGTTTTGAATGTATTTTCAATCGGGTAAAGGGAATTAGGGCTTGATTCGGCTCTGGGGAAAATAATGATTCTATAAAATTTGATTGAGGACTCGTCATTGTGGAAATAGAGCTCAGAATCAACCTAATTTTGGGAATGTCACAAACATATGATTAGGGAATTTAACCTCGTGTAGCTAGGTTTAGGGAGGGGAGATAGGAGTATCGTAAGTTTGTATCCTTGGTGACCCCGACAAAGAACAGATTGAGATATTGGGTATAAGGGCCCAAATCACAGTATGGAGGTGAAAATATGGAACATCTAGGGTTTGCAAAGGTTGTCGGGAGAGATCAGGAAGCTAGGCATAGTTAGGGTTTTCCATGGATTTAAGGTGGAAGGGTTATCAACACTGAGAATATCAGTCGAGGTATAACTAGCAAAGGTTGAGGTTGAGAGGTCGATGAATATATTACGCAGTATCAATTAACAAAATAAAACACTAAATCTAAAAAAAGTAGCATCAACATAATAGTTTTAGGGCTTACCTGGAGAAATGTGCCATGTGGATGCAAAGAGTGAAGTGTTGGCAGGTTGAATTCCCTCATGAGTGATAAATCTCGATGGTTAATCTATCGATGCTCCTACTTTCTCTTAGGCGATAGTAACAATATCCATGAAGAAGGGAGAAGCGCTAATTTTATACTATGGGAACATAATTTGATGCGATCAGTGAAGTTAAGATGAACTCAACTGATATTAAAGATTCTTATTCTACCAGAGGTGGAGCTTGGAAGTAATCCTGTTACACTAGAGACCTAGGTGGAAATACCTCTGGTATGCACCATAGGTGTTAACATGAGGTTTTTCAGTTTCATAGTTTTTGTTTCGGAGAGATTTACACGAAGTGCATCGGTCAAAAGCTCAACACATCAAAGAAGTTTTGGGAAACTCCTTCGGTTCAACTGATGGAGTTCATAAGAACTCCTTTAGCTGAATCGAAGGAGTTAATATTAACTCTATCAGTTATAAAATAGGCACATAAGAAAAGTTTGGAGAAGTCCCTCTGGTTCACTGGAGAACTTAAATGGAAATCCTCTGATGTGTACCAGAGGGCTTGAGGATAAATCTTCTGATACACATCGGAGGAGTTAGAAAGAACCTCTCCGATAGCCCAAAAAATTGTTCTCAAATATTTTTCTAAGTGTTAAAAACAAAAATTCAACCAAACCAAGCTAAAAATTAAAGAGAGATAAACAAATGTCAAAGTTGAGGAAAATTTTCAAATCAAGAAGCTCTCATAGAGAAAAGGAGTGGTCCCATTTTCTTGGGAAATAAATGGCTTTCCCAAAAAGGATCCAAGAAAAAGGGAAGGTGTTGATGCCTGGAAAAATCACCATAGAAATTGAAGCACTCAATGATATACAATCTACAATGTAAAAACATTGTAGTACAGAGTTTATGTACTTACTTTGACTCAACCAAATATTTCTATTTTCTCTATCTCTCCTTATCTCCATTACTAGGACATATTTTGTAGCCCTCAATCCTTCATATCAAATTGTGTCGATATATAATACTTAAAATCATGAATCACATCCTTATTATTACCGAATAATAACAAATGATCTACACATAGAGTGATAACAAGGAAATGACCACCATCATGTTTGTAACACATGTAGTGATATGATTTGGATCTGAAAATTTCCAATCCCAAAACAAAAGAATCAAAATTTTTGTACCACATTGATCTATAAATGGTCATGGATATTCCATTAGAACAGTTCATAACAACATATCTTATAATATTTTTAAATATTAAATTATGCAATTTATTTCCTTAGAATCCAAATTAATTGTTACTAGCTTATTGCTCATATTTATGAAAACAACTGAATATGAAAAGGAAAGAACAAACAAATATACACATATTCCACATAATTGAACACAACATGTATCCTGGGAAACCCAATATGGGAGAACATCCAACTAGAAGGTGAGGCCTATGCTCTATTATCTTTTCTTCTATTATGAAAATGCAGATACAAAGAAAGGGGAACTCACTATGGAGTTTCCCATGACTCTGTGAATTGAATGGATACTATAGAATATTGTTCCCACATTTTTTATGCTCTCAAATCCCACTCCTTTTATTCTCTACTCAACTATGGAACAAGTACAATACAAAAGAATGGAACCCTTCTCTTCCTAGTAGCCTGATATTTAACATAACCTGATAGATGTCTAGGGTTAGGGTTTTTGCATCCCCAAACCTCAATTAGTGATAAGGTTTTGGAACTTCTATAATATTTTGGAAATTACACACATGGATATTCCCACATGTGTTAGTAATGGGGGGCTGACGTAGCGTCCACTTGTACCATGGTGGTCAACTTGTAGGAGGCATAAATTTCACATATAGGCTCCAATTGAGGTGAGCTTTGCACCGTTGGAAGGGTATCAGTGTGTAGAACAAATTCAAGGGGATGAGAGATATGCTCACAATTTTTTTACCACCAAAAATGTTTTTTTATGCATCAAAATGGCTTGGGAAGGTTTCCCACCGCAAATCTCCAAATTGGGACCTCCCACTAAAATGGCCCTTATAAACCATTTCCTCCAATTTTTCCACCCAAAATGTACTAATATAGATGATAAATTACATGATGATCCATTTTGAATCACACATTTTGATATTTTTTGAGACTATATAAATAATTTTTTAATTTTCAAACTAATGACTCTTTACCTTTTTCAACATAGTGCTATGGTTGTGTCATATAGATCTCCTCCTTCAAGTTACCATGTAGAAATGTTGTTCTCACATCCATATTTTCTATATCTAAATAAATAAATAATGCTATAGATAACAAGAGCTTGATAGATGTTAACTTAGTAACTAGGGAAAATATTTCACCAAAGTCTATCCCCTCAACCTAGGAATATCCTGTTGCAACCAACCTTGCCTTCTGATTTTCAACATTTCCATCAAAACAAATCTTTTATTTTATTATTGATGTGTCACTTACTCATTTAACTTACTACTCCACCAAACAATCGAAACACATATCTACTCATGGATCTCTTTCTATCTACATGATCTCATGCCCAATGTTCATGTCCAGTATTAGCCATTAATTAATTCAAAATTCCCATTGCTTGGGAAATGTATGATCTAATATAGACCATAGATTACATCAAACTACCAACTGCACTAGTATAAGGAATAAATTCCACATCCTCCATCTCTTTGGGTGTTGTAAGACACTATTCAACTGAAATTTTAATTCTCACAAAAATAAGAACACTCAATGGTTTGAAATTTTCCATGTGCAAATGTTGTAGCACATAGATTAAATGCTTACTATGGCTCAACCAAAGATTTATGTTTTCTCTATCTCTCCTTATATCCATTCCTAAGATATATTTTTTATCCTCGAGTCCTTCATATCAAATTGTGTTGAAATCTAATACTTCAAATCATGAATCACATACTTACTATTACCAAAGAATAACATGTCATCTACATATAGAGTGATAACAAGGAAATGAACACCATGATGTTTGTAATACACACAATGATCTTATTTGGATCATAGAATTCCCAATACCAACACAAAAGAATCAAACTTTTGGTACCACATTCTAGGAAACTATTTGAGACCATATAAATCCTTTTTTAATTTGAAAAATAGTGACTCTTTACCTTTTTCAGCATAGTGCTTTGGTTGTGTCATATAAATCTCCTCCTTCAAGTCACTATGTAGAAATGATATCTTCACATCCATTTTTTCTATATCTAAATCAAAAATTTGTTGATGAAGATAATATATGTTGAAAACCTCTTACCCCAACACCTAGGTATATTGTTATCTAGTGATTTCCTTACATCAAATTAGATTAACAACTCACAAAACAAAAATACATGGTTGTAATATCCAACTCAAATAAATACAGTGGAAGCAAAATTGGAAATCAAATCATGCACACATAAACACCAATATTTTTGGGTAGATACCCCTGGAAAAACCCTAGAGGGAAAACCAGTGTTGAGAATTATTTCATTATGCTAAAATCATGGATCTCGTAACATGGATAATGGCCCACTAAGAGAAAAACAACTACAGACAAACCTAGAAAAGTATGATATGTTGCACAAACCATATCTGCACTCTTTTTGAGATGTACACACCTATCCTTTTGCACACGTTCTTATATGTACATGTCTCCACCGTGACTCGTGTACATGACTATAAAGACATATGGAAAACTTCATACAACACACCTCTTTCATGTGACTTCACCTGACTGAAACCCACTTGAGGCTGACTTTGTTCTCTCTTCTCCTTGACCTAATATATAGATGGAATTCATTCTCCATCATCCAATATCTCCTTGAATCATTGTCCGTCATGATTCAACCCTCTCCGTGTCAACTCTCTCAACACAAGTTCTATCAAGTGTCTTTTCCTTTACCCTAGTCTTGATTTTATAATCTTGAGTTATAACCTAACCCTAATTCCAAAGTGATTGAAGGTTGATATTACTTCTCACCTCACTTGAGATCAATGGCTAAGATTAAAATGCTAACTTTTAGTATTTCCTTAAATAACTCAATTAATACAATTTATTAATTAATAAAATAAATTTACTTTAATGATTCCTTTCACTAAAGTAAATTCAATGATAGAAGGATTTGGATGATTTCCACATGTCTAGACACATAGGCCTATGCATAAATACATGTCTGATGTTACTATTCATCAACACTCCCTCTCAACGAGGAAGGTATTTTGCACCACTCCATGTCTGCCTCTAAAGAACACAAACTTCCCTTTCTCCAAGGGTTTGGTTAGAATATATGCAACCTGCTCATCTATGGAAATATATTGAAGCTTCACTTCTCCCTTCTGGATCCTATCCCGGATGAGTGGTATTTTATTTCAATATGCTTGGAGCTATGATGGAATAATGAATTCTCCAAGAGTTTGATACAACTCTGATTATCGCATTATATCATCATAGGCTCCAACTCCTAATCAAATGAACCTATAAGAAATTTGAAAATCCAAATGGATTCACATCTAGCCATACTCGCTTCCATATACTCTGCCTCTGCTGAACTGAGTGATACAAAATTATACTAACTACTAAACCAAGTAATCAGTGATGATCCCAAGCTGAAGCAACACCCCGAGGTGATCTTCTGTCTATTGCACTCCATTCCCAATATGAGTCTATATATCCATGCAAATCCACTCCATCTCCTCCAATATACCTCAATCCATACTCCATTGTACCTCTCCAGTACATGAGCACATGTTTCGATTCTATCCAATGCACCTACCTCAACACCACCATGAATTGAATTAGGGTGTTCATAGTAAAAAAATATTTGTCCTGGTGTTTACCAAATATAACAAGGCCCTATCATTTGCTTGCATATCCTGGGATCCACCAACTCTAAATCTGAAGTCACCACCTTCTTATGATTGGTAATCATAGGTGTAGCCATCGATCTACAGTCCTCCATCCTGAATCTCCTCAAGATATCAAATGTGTATTTTCCTTTCCCAAGGAATATCTCTCTTGATACCTTCCATACCTCTAACCCCAAGAAATAATGCATCAAGCGAATGTCCTTCATCTCAAACTCACTAGCCAAATCTACTTTGCACCCTGCAATCCTCCTTTGCACCTGTGAGAAACAAATAATCTATGTATAGAACCAACATCAGTGGATCCACCCTAACAAGTATGGAGTGCAAGTTAGGATCCTCCTCACTCTTGGTAAATCCCATACTCTGCAAGTATCCATCAATCCTGGAATACCATGCACTGGGTGCATGTTTGAGTCCGTACAAGGATTTATTAAGCCTACAAACATGAGACTCCCTCCCATGTACCTCAAATCCCTGAGGCTTCTCTATGTGTACTCCCTCCTCAATGATCCCATTGAGGAAAGTTGTTTTCGCATCCATCTGATGTATCCTCCACATCATAAATGAAGCAATATAAATAATAGCTCAAATACAAGCACACTTGGTGACTGGAGAAAATGTCTCCTCATAGTATACTCCTTTCTGGGAGAAACTTCTCACCAAAAACCCCACCTTAAACTTATCAATGCTACCATGTGCAACATACTTGATCTTGTAGAGCCACCTGGAACTAACTATTGACTTTACCTTTGATCTCGACACTATGTCCCAAACATCATTTCTCATAATAGAGGTGTACTCCTCTACCATGGAATCCTTCCATACCTGCTAATTCATTACTTCCTCGAAACTAGAAGGCTCAACATCAATGATTCTACTCATAAGCTCCATATAGTTTGGAAACTTCTTCATAGGCCTGTGATATCTTACCACACTCCTAGGAGCCTCACCAACATCCTTTAATGTCTATAATAGCCACTTGGGTCTCCCAACAGGACTATAAGGGGATAACTCCTCCTCCCCACCTGAATTCTGAAATATTGATTGTTTCTCATCCTTCAAAGCCTATTGCTTCTTGTCTGTGTCATTTTTGGTGACTCCTGAGATATCCTATATGTCAAGTTCTCCTCGAACTTAACATATCCACTCACAACTATCTTCCTCTACGCTAAAATGAAGATCCTATAATCAGTTGAGGTATGATTTTACCCCAAAAATATACCCTTTTGTCTCGAAGGCTCCAACTTCGTCCTCTTCTCCATAGGCACATGGATGTAGAATGGACAACCAAAGATCCTCAAATGACCAATCTATGGATTCACTCCTAAGAATTACTCCTCTGGAGTATTTTCCCCTAATATCATGTGAGGACTCCTACTCTTCACATACACCATCGTTTTACACATCTCTTCCCACATAAACATAGGAAACTCTTGGTCATTTATCATAGCCCTGGAATAACCAATGATAGACCAATTCTTTCTCTCTATAACCCCATTCTAATGAGGGTTGTATGAGACTGCCAGCTCCCTCTTTATCCCTTCCTCCTTGTAGAAATCCTTGACATCATTGGAGGAGTACTCTCCCCCATTATATAACCTCAAGACCTTGATATTCTTCTCTATTTGGTTCTCCACTTGAGCTCTAAACTCCTAAAATTGACTGAAGACCTCATCCTTGGTCTTCATAAAGAAGATCCATATTTTCCTAGAAAAATCGTTAATAAACGTCACATAGTATGATGGTCCCTATAATGATTCTACTAACATCGTCCCACTCACATTTTGATGGAAAAGATTCAAGATACCCTTGGACCTACTCTCTCTACTAGGAAAATCATTCTTGACATTCTTGCCAAGTGCACACCCTCTTCACACTGACTACTGCTCAATATTGAACTCTACAAGACCTGTAGCAATCCCCCTTAAAATTGGTAATGATCTATAGTGTAGGTGTCCCTACCTCCTATGCCAAAAATCATATAAGTTTTCATTGTTGTGTATCAAATCCCGAAAATGATTTCCCTACAACCTGTACAAAGTTCCTTCTCTAACCCCAATGATCATTGTGTTTTCTGGGATAGATTTCTCTAGAAGTATGACTACTTTCCCTCTCTGAAAAGTAATGACAAAACCCCTATCCTCCATAGCTAAGAATGAGAACAAATTTATCTTCAAACTTGGTGTTTAAAGCACATCCTGGGAATCAAACAAACCTCTTGAATCAAGCTAGAACACAATTGTTCCCTATTCCTTCACTGCATATTTTTCATCATCACCAAGTTGCAAATGAACATCTAATTCCCTCTCCGTTAGACTATTAAATATCTCCCATTCTTATGTCATATGAAGATATGTACCACTGTCCAAGAACCACGCACTCCTCATAGTTGTGCTAGTAGAAAGGCAAGAAACTAGTGAGTAATCCTTCTCAAACTTCCATGCACCAATATGAGTCTATGTATGAGCATGTTCTTACTATAACTCATGTATACACAATTTTCTCCAAAGATACCCGCTTATGTATGCTTATGTCCCTTCTATAACCTGCGTACAACCTTGTAAACCTGTAAAACCCTGTTTCTTCCTCATTATGACTCTTTCTGTGAAATATGTCCTTCGATTTTTGCCTGCTGGTTATGGATTTGCTAAGATATCCTACAAATTTGATAGATATGCTATCAACTACTATGGATATAAGATCTAGATTCCCTTGATAGCGTGTGCTCTGATACAACGTTGAAAACCTCTTACCCGAACACCTAGGTATCTTGTTATCTAGTGATTTACTTATTGCAAATCATATTAGAATCTCACAAAACAAAAATACACTGCTGGAATATTCAACTCAAATAAAGATAATGGAAGAAAATATGGAAACCAAATCATGCACACATAAACACCAATATTTTTAGGTAAATACCCTTAGAAAAACCCTAGAGGGAAAACCAATGTTGAGAATGATTTTATTATGCTAAAATCAGAGCTCCCATAGATATTACAAGAAACATAGTAATACAATTGAACTAAGATTTTATTAATGGCTATCTAAAATAAAAAATATAGTAAAATGCAAAGCACACAAGCTAGCTAGAATGGTGGTAGCTTATCTATGAAGATATAGATGTGATGACTATGCTCATTCACAAGAAGTTGATTACAAAGAGGTCAAAAAGGCATTTTAACATAAAGCATCAATGAGGAAATCCTAACCCTAGAAGATGAAACACCAAAAGGTTTGTGGGCCCCGATGTGGTTAGTTGATACATCAACTTCCCAAGGGCATTACTCTTTCATACAATCTCCATTTGGGGCACTTAGTATCCCGTTGGAAAGGTCTAGCCAAAAAGTACATATTTCAAATGGTCCATCACGTATTTGTTGTTGCCATGTAAAAAAACAACATCGTTTGTGGCCTCAAAACGAACTCAGAAGTTTGGGACCCGAAAAACCATAGACAAACTGCCAAGGTATAGAACCATTATGAATTAGTGGAGTAAGTGGGTGGACACTAGTATCCACTTGGATCAAATAATTATTTTCCTTATTATTCTTATTTTTCTCTTTCATGCAATCTCTTCTAAAATGTCTGACCTTGATGTAGTTCCAACATTTTTCCTTGGAATTTACAAGAGAGCCTATCTCTCCCATTGGATTTGGATCTACCTTTTCTCTCTTCTTTCCTTTATCATTCAATCTTCCATGAACATCCAATTCCTCATTGGTGGATTTAGAAGATTTCTACCTCACCTGCTTTGAGAGTAAAGAAACCATGACTTTATCAAGCACCAAGGTATTTACAGTGCTTCCAATGACCATTACTAGGTTGTCCCATGAATCTAGAAAGGAAATCAAAAGAGTCATACAAATATCCTCCTCATAAATATTCACTCCAATTGATATTAATTGGGTCAAAATAGTGCTTGGCTATAGAATGACCATCACCCATTCTGAAAGAGAAAATAACTTTCATTGGAATTTTTTTTTATTATCTAGGGATTTAGCTTGGTACAAATTGCCCAACTTATTCCAAAGAGTTGTTGCAATTTTTTTAGAAACATTTAGTAATACCAAGTCAGCCAAACATGGCTTGATAAGGATTCTCGTTTTTCTCTCCAACACCACCCATTCTTCATCTTTCATACCAACAGGTTTAGTTCCAGATATATAATATCCTCAAATTTAACTCCATTAAACTTCTCCATTTATAATTTATACATTCTCGTTATTTCCCTACAACAAGATTTCATTTTGCGCAAACTCCCACTCAAACCAAGAATAGATAAAAAAAAAAAAGTGTCCCTAACACCTTGGATCTAAAGTGATCAAGCTATGATACCAAATTAAAGGGAGAAGAGGTGTGTATAATGCTTCCTACGCTAATCAATAAGAGGAAAATCAAATAAATCAAATAAACATAGCCGCAGTAATAAAAAACATATAAACATACAAACCATTAGACAACAATTTCTTGGGGAAAGCCCTTTTGGGATAAAACACCTACACTCTAAAACATGATCAATGTATTAATAAAAAACTAAATCATTATAATAAATTACAAAGTATTCAACAATAGTATAAGGATTTCAAAGAAATTTTGGCTCACACTCTATTTTCCTCCAACACTAGAACTCAATAAATAGACATAACAAAACCATAAACCATTTATGGTTTTCCAATTCTTCATGCTAGAAGCCACCAACAATTAATTGGCAAACTATTTTTCTTAGCATTCATTGCATACAAGTGATCTGCATTTATTCCCTACTACTATTCTGGATTTATTCTCTGCTATTGTTGAACATTTATTTTGTGCTCCACTATAGGATTGCAAGGTATATGACACACTTGTTCCAACACTTAGTGGCCCAAGACCTAGATGCATCTCGTAGGAGTGAAAGTTATTAGATATATAAGACTTACTATGTAACAAAGTCACGTTATGACTTTAGAATATGTTAATGTTCACTTTTTTTGTAAAGCAATCTATCTCACATTCATAAATGGAAATGATTTGCTCAATGAACAATGACAATGATATATAAGGAGGTAAACTACTTTGTTAATGTGAGCATATTTCTTTGAGCTTAGTTATGTGTCTCAACCCTATCTAGGGTTTCCTCATTTAGTGATATAGCTCATTTTGTAATAAAATTATGCCCCCTTATGGACCACAAACATGAGAACCACTCATAATGATCCCTAAACTTTTCACAATTGTCATGTTTCCATCTATCTTTGTTTCTCTTGAAGCTTGTTTCCATATATCTTTTCTCGTCTTGAAGCTTTCCACAAAGAGAACATTTTTTTTAAAGACTTCACATGTTATATGATCCCCTCTTATGTGAATGGTAATGGGAGGATATAGCAAGTGGAATGCCTAAACATGGAGGTATGGGATCTCTTTCCAACTATTGTATTAAAAAAGAAAATCTCTCTAAAGTGAAAACACAACACTTAATTTGATAATAAGGAAGAGGACGAAGGTTTTTCTTACCGAAATAAATAAGTTGTGTATGTATGGACACTCAAGAGTAGGAATCATCTACAACAATTTTAGAAGTGGAACAACATCTCGTTTTTCCTTTTAATCTACCTAGAAAGGGATATTTTAAGATCATTCAATGATTTGAAACACCCATAATTCCAGTCTAATCAAATCACTTCCTTGCTACATTTTCAGATGACCTTCCGTAAAGGAAATAGCATGAAATAGCATCCCATTCAATCTCAAGTCCCTGATAATTTTTGCAAGCCATAGTCTAAACATTCTACGTTTTGGCCATTTTTCATAGATTTTCTTTATTTGTGTAAGATAAAGATAACAATTTTTAATTTTATATATGTTATTTTTTCAAGTAATATGATTATGGACAATTTTACTACTTATTTAAATATATTTAATTTTATATATTTAAGGGATTAAAATTTGAGTATAATTAGCACACATGTATGTATATATTAACTTTAAATATAGTAAATTAAAATTAAAATAAAACAATTTATGCTACATTTATTTCATTTCCTATGTTTAAGAAACTAGATATGATTATCATTAATCATTCTACTTTTTAAGAAAAATATCCCTCTTCATAGCTCAATGTTATACACATATTAGTCAATATTTGTTCTTTCTCCTAAACTAATTAGACTAAGCTTTCTCGCGGGAATTAAGAAACTCAAATAAAAACAGATTTCCCATGGGATATCTTTGACAGGACAATCCAAAGGGACCTCTCTAAGGGAGGTGTTGGTGGAGTACTCCACCTCTCAAACTATCATGCCATATCCTTCTCAGCAGGACTTGGGATGGTCACCAATAAATTAAACGAGATCATGAGCCTTCAACTTACTATTCGGCTAGCTAGGGAAAATGGAATATCTCAGCTTCATATTTATGGAGACTCCCATCTAGTCATAAAGTGGATGAATGGGATTGCACCTTACAAAATTATGCACTCATGCCTCTTTTCAAAATATCAAAAACAACCTTTAGGATTTCACTTGCATCACCTTTGATCATGACTACAGGGACCATAACCAAGAAGTAGATCGCCTCTCCAAAATTGGATTGGAAATGGACTGAGGCTTATGGAAACTCTAAGGAAAAAATCAGGATGTCTCCACTAAATATTTTCAGACTCTTGGCTCCAGCTAGCATAAATTTTCTCAAGTCTTTCTTTGAGGAGATTTTCTCATTCTATGTTTACAGGTTTTATGAATCTACTACAATTGTTGCATTTATGATTCTTTACTTAGACACATCGTGATGATTTTTTTTGCTGAAAAATTTCTTGAATCAGTTAAGTGATCATTTGTAAAAAAAAAAAAAAAAATTGTTTTGTATGTTGACTTGTACTGATTGGGCTAAGTGGTTTTTTTTGTCTTATCAGTCAAACCATGTCAGAGTTTTATTGAGTGGAATGCCTAGAGAATATACAATTATAATTTTCTTCATATCTTATAAATACTATAAATACAATTACTAGATTTTTTCTTTCGAAAAAAAGATATGTCAATCATTGGTATAAAACTTTTTTATGTCATTGTTGTTTATCACTTGTTTATGCAAAGTTTAGAATATTTTTTAAGTAAATACAAATAAGATAGGATAATTATAAGATGTAGAAATGAACACATTCTAAATTTAATTGAATTTATTAATTATTTTTATGGTTATAAAATTAAGTTATTTGATAAGTTATTTTTAGATTAATTAATTTTAAATTTAATTGAATTTATAAATTAACTAATTAATTAAATTTATCAACTAAATTATTTCTTAAATAATTTTGAATTAATTAATTTTAAAATAATCTAATATTAACAAATTATCCAATCAATTTATTAGTCCCTGCTGAAAGTTGGACTATAACAATGAATCACTCCTTAACTCCCTATTAATTTGACCTTTGACTGAATTATTTTCAAGATTTCGAATGTTGAACATAGGAACATATAAACAATATTTTTATTGTCATTAAAGTAAGTAGAAAACCTTTATTTTTCAACCATCTAATTGGGTTTCAACTTCAGGGTCTTATTGCCACTGTGACAATTTGCATTAATGTTAACATTGATGTCTATAATAAATATATTGATCTTGTTCTCAATCCTACCATTACTTATTGATTAACATTTTCGAGTTGTGCCTCTATCTCATTCTCAAAATTACCTCCGCCTCATTCTATGTTCCTTTGTCTCATTCTCGAAACTATCTATGCCTCATTCTCTGAGCTCACCGCTTTCGTGATTGCGGCCTACACCCCTTATTCAACCACATGTCATACAACCTTCCCATCACGCCTTCTTCGACCACACGTCATACAACCTTCCCATCACCGTTGATACACTGCCATCTTCAACCTCAATTGTTACATGGCTCGATCAAATTTACCATCGACCTTCACATGCCCGAGAATTCGTAATGAGCATGGGCCTTTTTGTGCTATAAATATGAATAAGAATTTGTATTCGATCAGGCTCGGGAGGAACTTGTAGATAATCTAATACCACATGCTACCTATCCATATGCAACTTCAACTATTCTCACTAATGAAAGTCGTATTTAACAATGGAAAAAACATGTATTGTATGAGCAACTTGGTGTCCAAAGGAATATATTCTAGGAAAGAGATATAATGGAGTTTGTTATTAAAAATGGAGTAAAACTACATAAATTTGATGGGAATTTAACCTTCATTGGCGATTAGAGGAATGTAAAAATAAGTAGAGAAATCACAAGCACTGGATGTCCAGAAGGAAATCCTGGAAATACCATATTTGTTGTTGATTTGATGCATAAAAGAGAAGAGATCATATACAACCATGAAAGAGATGGGATGAACATTAATGGTGGATTATGATGGATGATGTACCTATGACAGTATTTTGTGAAATATTAGATGTTTATCTAGATCTAGTGCTTATTGTATTTAATATGTTTCTTATCAAAACTATCCTAACAATGGATGAGATGGCTTGCAAGAATTCTTAGTTGCAGATGACAACAAATACCTAGATAATTCTTATTCCAATAGATCACATCATAGCATGAACACCACAGGGATCAAACCGTTAACTTCTTGGAATCTTCCTCGAACATCCACAGGCTACACCTATGCAAGACCTTCTCCATTGGTTTAAGCTACTTCATTATATCACAGTGGCATTTCAGCTTGGGCACCCTATCCCCAGGTAAATATTTAGTATCAATATTATATCACAATTGAATTTCATTTTTAAATAAATTGGTTATGTTATTATCATCGTTATTTTCTTTGGGAGATCAAAGGTTCTTCAAATGCTAATATGGTGTAGGAAACAGTACACTAAGCATGCTTGATAGATGGAAAATTCAAGGATAGGTTGGAACCCAACTCTACAACCAATGAACAACAGGTGATAATTATGTGCTAATGAACATTATTCACTAGCACATACTATAGATTTATTAAGCACGAATTATAGATTCATTATTAGTGTTTATTGCCCAGATTTCTTGTTTTTACTACACCCAAAGATGCAAAGCACCACAAAACTCTTAGTGTTTATTAATCAACACTAAAATATTTAAGATTCGGCAAGCCATTAGGAAACAAACACAAGGAAGGTACCACACCTGTAGATATTTCTAGAATTTTTTGAAGCAATGGAACATTGTCATAATTTTTGTGCTCGTTAATGGTAGTTTTTTCCCTACAAATGCATGATGTCACCCAATAATGGGATGGGAGATGCAAATTCAACCCTATCAACGTACATTATGATATCTCCCAAGACTAGGATGGGAGATGTGGCTTCAACCCTGTCAATATACATGAATTGGACGAGTGGAAGTTTTTTAAGCTTTGCAAAGTGAAGCCACATGTATGGTTTGAGAGCATGTTCAACTCACTAATTGGAAAGCATGCATGGATCCATTTGTAAACACAACGAACACCATTGATTGATGTGTATAATTCCACAACTATTGTAGAATTCCATGTACTACCATACGTTAAAGATAGTATGGGTCCAATTAAAATACTAGCATACCCCTGAAGTGGGGGGAAGGGAACGCTGAAAAAAAACTGAGCAACATATGTCTTTATGATCATCATATTTAGTAAGAGAGAAAACGATGAAACAAAGACGATATAGAGAAGGGAATGACGTAATAAATTTTTCCAAGTATGTAGCAAAAATAAAAGTTGGTACACATGTACAATATTTAATTCTAGATATGATCTAAAGTTATTTGCTACCCAGATAAAGAATCATAATTTTTTAATAAAACAAAAGAGAAGACAACTTTTAGTATACCCCCAAAGCAAGGGAAAGGGGAAAATGAAGTGAATCACGATAAGTTATGTTGTTCAAAGATTGGGGGATTTGTTTTTTGATGAAAATGAATACTTGAAAAGGCCTTGTAGCTGGGTAAGTCTTGATGCATGTACAATGGGAGGAAGTGATGTTGGAGGTCTTGAGATTCCCATTCATCACTAAGTCAACCCCAATTAATGTTTCTAATGGATCTTTCAATAACAACACAATGGTAATATATAAAGAGAATCTTTCAAGGACTATTGGTGTAGTAGGAAATAGATGGTTGTTATGTCTCATTACATTTTCATGGGTCACCGATGCAATTCAAATAGAGGTTGAAAATCACCAATTAAAATGAGCTCGATATTCCAAAGTGCATGAGAGAGTAATTGCTTCAACAATTTGCAGTAGTAATGACTCATTCACTCTCAATGACCAGTTCTCAAGAATGGAGTTCCATACAAAGTGTGTGCAAAATTCACCCATAGAAGGATGAGGAAAAACCTTCTAGTTGAGATGACTATTGAAACACCAAACCTCCTAACTATTCTATGTATGATTTCTCATTGTAATCAATATATCCACACAATTTCATTTAAAATATTCAAGACATGAACAATTAAATGGTTTATTTCCTCTTCTATTTGAGTTATATAAACTTATGAAGATAACATGAGAAAAAAAGTTAAGGAGAAAAAATATAATCTGACAAATAACAAACATTGATAATAAAACATCCAGTGATGGGTTTGGAGAGCATCATATAATCCCATTAACAAATATTATTGGAAGCTATAGAAGTGTATTTTAATTGAAATTAATATAAAATTGTTCACTGATTATGAAGTTATATTCTTTATCAGACATCACTTGCTTGTTCACCATGATGATTCCTACCGATATAATCACATTGATTGCCCATATTCCAACATTTGACAATGAGGATTTGTTTTCGTAACCCATACTACAACATACACAAAAGGAAAACTATAATCTTGAAAGAGATAAATGATATGTTGCAGAGTGGGTTCTTCCAAAAACTAAATTTCAATGATATTCACACAACTTTATATCCACCCAAAAAAAATTGTGAGGGATTAGTAGAAATATTTTCCAATGGTGGAGAATTTTAATGTATGTCAAGAGGTATTTTGTGTACATGATTCCACCTTCACATGCCATGATTTCAAGAATGAAAGAAAATGGTGGCATGAACAAAAGTCAATAGAAGGGTTTTACTATATTTGTTTAGAAAATGGAATATCTCAGCTTCAATCAAATAAAAAGTCAATAGAAGGGTTTTACTATATTTGTTTAGAAAAAGTTGATTCCATATATTTCTAAGGACTAATTCATGTACAAGCTTGGAACCAGTCAGGAAACTTCAACCCTTGACACCTCAATACAAGCCATCATCTGGATCTAATGGTATTACACATAAAAAGAATGTTGATATTGAGAAAACCATTTATTCCATAGTCCAGGGACCGAATTTTAGTTTTTTGTTACGTAACCCAACATACTCAATTAAAAAAATTCAGATTGAAAAAAACAAATCTGAATTTTCATCTAGCACACCTATTTTAAATGCCCAATTAGAATTTCCAATTATAGAGCAATGTCTTTGCCTTATATGTCTCCTTGAAAATGGGAAAGTAACCAAGATCTTTGCTAGACTCTCCCCATGATCCGAGATCTTTTCATCGTGACTTATAAAGAATTGTATTAAATGAGCATAAATTAATGTGCACCATTAAAAAAGGGAAAACTTAGAAATGAAGAGACATGAGCATCAGATCTGAACACAAAAACTTGATAACGGAGTTCATCCTTGGTGGACTACGTCTCCGGGTCCTACTCTCAAATGGGTAGGCTCTTTTATTTACTCAGCAAAATAATTTGGTAAATACATGAATATACCTCATTCTGAAATCAAGTTGCAGAAATAATGCTCAGGTCATAAAACAAACATTATCATTGGATTCGTGGCGTAGAATTACCCAAAAATGATTGTCTCCATGCTCCGATCCGACTCTGGCACTCCCATCCCCAAGAGAAATCATGTCTCGGTTTCTATGCCCTCTGCACCAACAATTATGACTATACTTGTCTTGAAATCCATGTTGGATTGTACATTACGGTCGTGCTCCTTCCCCTTCGAATCTGGCCCAAAATGCATTCTTAAATATCAAATGAGGTGGATATACCAAGGCACATCCCTTGGCGCGTTGGTTAGAGTGGAGTTTTAAAGGCTTTATTCTAGGCGGAGGTTCTGGGGTCAAACTCGTCGGACTTTGTTTTTGGTATTGGTTACATATATGTTTATCCATTGTTAAAATTGTCGCTATGTTTTTTGGTTTGCTAGTAACTCCGCTAACGATTGTTGTAGATTTGGCGTGGTCCGCCAGATTTTGTGGACCTGTCAATTCTTTTTTTTAAACCAAAATCATTCACGGGATAACATTGGGAATTCTTGGGATGCCACATGTCACCCCATGATTGGGCCACATGGCACCTGCTGATTCACCTGCTCACATGCTGATGTGGCTCACCCTGTCATCGGCGTACTGACACGTGGTGCTCCCTGGGTAGTGCCACGTGGCGTCTCTTGGGGGTGCCATGTGGCACTTTCCTATTGGTCTATATGGACCCCTGAAAATTCCACTGGTGGGTGACATGTGGCAGCCTATGGTCCTGCCCCATGGCATGCTGACATCATCATCCATATGATGACATCACCTTGCCATGTCAGCTTCTGACGTCAGCAGTATGGGCGATGATGTGTCCCCTGCTGACTAGTCCTGGTTGACCGCATCTTTGACCGTGGATATCTTTCAAACCGTAACTCCGTTTGACGATCAGTTTGCACCGTTAGAAATATTGTGACGTGCGCTTCACGATCATGCCGTTTTCACTGAGTTTTGGGAACTTTGAAATTTTTCCCTTTCTCTATCTGCTGAAGCCATTTTGATCGTTCTAAGCTACCTCTGTGAGTTCTGAGTTATTCTTAGCCTTCTCTGGATCCTTTTTGGAGTGTGCCTTCCCACTGAGAGCATTTTGGACCACCAAAAGCCTTCATCAATCAACTAGTAAGTGAAGGGATTTCTCCCTCACTCTTTCCTTCTCGTTCCGCCATGCCTTGTTGGAATGTGTACCCTTTAGGTGTAGTAGAAGATAAGTAATGTCATTCCTGCGTGAAGTCCTCAGTATTCGATCTAGGATGACATATTCCTTCATCTGCTCCTTGACTACTTGGCTGACCTATTAAATCCTCTGAATGAAATTGCAGGTTGCATCTCTCTCCTGATATCTTTCCCATAAAGAAAGTCCAAGGGGACCTTAGGTGAACACCCAAGACAAGTCTCAACTGGTGAATCTTGAGTGAAATAATACATGACTTGAATATACATAGGCTGGACATACAGTAACTGATCATCCCATGACTTAGGATGTTGGCCACAATATCCTTGAAGCAACTAGACCACCGTATTGTTTACCACCTCTGCCTGTCTGTCGGCCTATGGATGAAAATAAATGCTCCTTCCCATCATGGTGTCCATGAGCTACCACAATTTTTTCCAATATTATCCTAACAATCGAGACTCTCAACTGGAGATAATGAATGTGGACAACCCAAAATGGACCCTTACATACTGGGATAACAAATGAGAAACCTACTTCTCACATAACATATCCACTTCTACACATAAGTAGACATGACTCATACTAGACATGGGTACAAAATCCACTGAAAAAAATTCCCAAGGATAAGAGGAAATAGGAAGTAGTGCGTATAGCCATGGCCTTTCAATAGTGGTCTTACAAAAGTACAACACATATTCCTTTACAATAGTGGTTACAAATATTTTCCTTCAAGGAAAATTCCATCCCTGTAAATACATTACAATTCCCAAATTCCCAATTACAAATGAAACAAAAGCTTCTTCAGTTACATGTACTTCCCTATAGGAAGGAAAACATGGTTTACTCAAATGGTGGAATAAGTTTTCCTTCAAACAAAACTTCTTCACCTGCAAACCCTGGAAGATCCCACGTACATCTTTGAAGATTTCATCATTAGTATACCATCCATCATTATTGATATGAGCTAAGGAAACATTATTCAAAACAATAGATGTAACAATAGGAGATATAAAAAGCATGTTTGTCCTTATGACATTGGTACCGGCACTGGTCTCAAACTTGCATGGCTATTGAAGCTCAGGTAAGGTGAGCATTGACACAATGTCAATCTTTAAAGTGTCAAAGGTATTTTGTTGGCTTCTTTGCCACTGAAAGACTTGTCTCATATCAATAAATTCATTCTTATGTAAAGGATCAAGAGCATTAACAACATCAGACTTATCATGGCATTCCCCCTTTACAATCATGAGTACAATATTCTTGTTAGTGTTTATGACTCTTTTTACTTGACCTAAACTAACAAGTGTTGATTTGTCCTTTATGAAGTGATCTTTAATGATGTATTCCACTCCATCTCTTGTAATATGGTATTTGTTTTCCTTTCGAAAGAAGATAGCCTTTCTATCATACAGATAGGGACTCCCTAATACAATACCACAGACATCCAAAGGAACCACATCTAGATCCACTTCATCTATCATCTTAAAATAAATAGAAAACCTCAACCTACATAGCTTGGTGACATTTAACTTTGCTTTATCAGATACCCAACCAAGAGGGTAAGGTTTATGGTGAGCTCTTGTGGTTAGTTCCAATTTCTTAACAAGTGTCTCTAATATTAAATTGACTTGGGAACTCGGATCAAATAATGTGTCTATATTCGTATGTTTCAATACAACTCTTATGTGGAATAATGCACTTCTCCTTTTATCATCATCATGTGATTCATTTAACGAACTTGAACATGCATAAAAGGAATCTTTACGTTGCATCCTAACTGTTGCGATCCTTTCTTCATCACCTGAATCGAAACCAAGATCATGTTGCACTGTAGCAATGGTCTTTGGCTTCCCCTCGCCTCCAAACTGCTTTGGCCTTAGCTCTGGATGTAGTTTCCAACAATGTTCGCTATCATGACCAGTTTTCTCGCAATGGCTGCAAGAGGTTTTTCCTTCTTCCTTCTTTGTTGCAGTTGTCCTCTTGTCCTTCCCATTTCCTTTCCCATTGAAATGATTTATAGAGTGCTTGAATGGATTTTCCTCCTATCCATTCTTACCCTTGCTTTCAAGGTGAGTGGCTTGCACACAAAATTCGTCAAGACTAGTGGGGTTAAACAATAGTAAAGTATGACGAATATAATTGTGAAGCGCGCCAATATACTTCATTAATTTTTCATAGGAATCTAAGGAAATGTTTAGTGCAAGTGATTTCTTCCTTAATTCCTTTGTGAAACTTTGGATTGTTTGACCTTTACTTTGCCTTAAGGTTTTCCATTCCACCATTTCTTTATGTAAATACCCTAATGGATAAAATTGCTTCCTGATCACTGATTTAAATTCTGACCATGAGGAAAGAAGCTTACCACACTTAATTTCATCCTGAATCTTTCTCTCCCACCATACAAGAGTGTTGCCTTACAACCAAAGAGAAGTCAATTTCACTTTAACTTCCTCTTCATCAATATGTTGGACTCAACAATACACTTCAACCCGTCGGATCCAATTATCTAGCTTTTCATGATTAGCATCCCCATTAAACATAGGTAAATAAAATTTTACATCAATATTTAATAGTGGTTTCTTAAAAGAGGCTTTATGGCTAGAATGATGAGAATGATGAGAATGCTCAGTGGAAGAAGAACTAGAAATCAAAGGTGAAGATGGAGGCTCAGGAGGATCTACTCCAACCCCTTGGTTTACCGAAGCATCATCATCTGCATGTGCTTCCTTTTTCTTCCCTTTCTTCTTCATCCTCTTCTCGTAATCTCCATACATTCACTCGACCATTTCTGACATGCGATAAAAGACTATGTGAAAGTTTTTCTCTTGTTCATCACGCTTGTCCTCTTCTGCCATTTTCTTCCTTCTGGATACACGACCAACTTCAGGATTGAAAGTATTTAGGGTTATTTCACCATGCTTATGCTTGGACCTAGTAAACATTCACACTCAACAATTCAAGTCAAATATGACTGCTCTGATACCAACATGATCCGAGATCTTTTCATCATGACTTATAAAGAATTGTATTAAATGAGCATAAATTAATGTGCACCATTAAAGAAGGGAAAAATTAGAAATGAAGTGACATAAGCATAAAAAATGAACACAAAAAGTTGATAACAAAGTTCATCCCTGGTGGACTATGTCTCTGGGTCTTGCTCTCAAATGGGTAGGCTCTTTTATTAACTCAGCAAAATAATTTGGCAAATACATGAATATACCTCATTTTGAAATTAAGTTGCAAAAATAAAGCTCAAATCAGAAAAAAAAAAAATCACCATTGGATTTGTGGCATTGAATTACCTAAAAATGATTGTCTCCATGCTCCGATCTAACTCTGGCACTCCCAGGCCCAAGAGAAATCTTGTCTCAGTTTTCGTGCACTCTGCACCAACAATTATGATTGTACTCGCCTCAAAATCCATGCCAAATTCTACAGTACGGTCACGCACCTTCCCCTTTGTCTCTAACCCAAAATTCATTCTTAAATATTAAACGAGGCGGATATACCAAGGAACACCCCTTGGCGTGTTGGTTAGAGCAGAGTTTTAAAGGCTTTGTTCTGGGCAGAGGTTTTGGGGTCGAACCCACTGGAAACCTTTTTTGGTAGTGGTTACATATATGTTTATCCATAGTTAAAATCGTCGCTATGTTTGTTGGTTTGTTAGTAACTCCGCTAACGATTATTGAAGATTTGGCGTGGTCCACCAGATTTTGTGGACCTACCAATTCTTTTTTTTAAACCAAAACCATTCACGGGCTAACATTGGGCATTCTTGGGATGCCATATGTTGCCCCATGATTGGACCACATGTTGCATGTTGATTTGCCTGCTCACATGCTGATGTGGCTCACCCTATCACCACCGTACTGACACGTGGTGCTCCCTGGGTGGTGCCACATGGTGTCTCCTGGGGTGCCATGTGGCACTTTCCTATTGATCTGTATGGACCCCTGAAAAGTCCATTGGTGGGTGACACGTGGAAACCTATGGTGTTGCCACATGGCATGCTGACATCATCATCCATATGATGACATCACCCTTCCATTTCATTTGTTGACGTTAGCAGTACAGATGATGATGTGTCTCATGCTGACTAGTCCTGGTTGACCGCATCTTTGACCACGAATATCTTTCAAACCATAACTCTGTTTGACGAGTCGTTTGCATCGTTAGAAATGTTGCGATGCACTCTTCACGATCATGCCATTTTCATTGAGTTTTGGGAACTTTGAAGTTTTTCCCTTTCTCTATCTGTTGAAGCCATTCTTAGCATTCTGATTTGCCTCTGTGAGTTCTGAGTTATTCTTATCTTTCTCTAGATCCTTTTTGGATCACCACATGCATGAATTAATTAAAAATACTTTTTTTTATTATTAACAATGGTGTGAGGATTGTCAATCATTTTGACTATCTTGTCCAAAACTCTCTTAGAAGCTACCTTGGAGAACACCTTATCACATTTAATGGCACAAGTATCAAGGAGAATGAGAGACAAGTATTAAAAAATGGGGTATTTCACAGTGATCCTCTTCTTAATTCCCATAAATACGTCATGATTGTTGAGTTTCCCACTATTGAGCATATCACAGAGCCTCAAATTTCCAACCTAGTCGGGTTCTTGGAATCCTTCAAGATCTTGTCGGCCTATCTCTGCACTTGTAAAATCCAATTCATTTTTCTAGTCATTTTATTCATTATGCCGCTCATCTTTTGACCCACCTCGGCCCCTCCCACCACGATGTTCTCTCAGAAAGAGTTGGATTTCTCAATTTTCAAACCCTCTTAAAACTTAAAACCTTGGTACATAAATTGTAAGATTGAAAGCTTCCAAATGAAAAGAGAGACTACGGGCTCAACCATGGTTACATAAGAAAGATGCTACAAACCAAGGCTTGAATTCATTTGTCCCATGAATGGTAAGAGGATAAGTAGTTTGCAAGAACTTATAATGAAGTGGTGGATGATGGATTATGGTGTAGTAGATGGGATAGGGAGAGGGTTATTTTTAATGTTTTTTCCTCGTTTTATAACTTTCTCCCTAATAAGATGGATTGTTATTTAATACATTTTACATAAAAATCACCTTATGAAATGAAAAATGTTAAAAAAAAAAAGTTTTAATCTCTCCATATATATTATTTTAAAATTATAGTGTTTTAAAAATTAAATAACAAATTAATTTATTAGCAATGCCTAATTAATTTTTAAATAATGTTAAATCCAAATTTAAACTTTGTACATCTTATTATTTATTACTCCTTAAATAATGCAAAGTGAATTTAGTTTTTTTAAGCAATTTGATAAGTATATTATTTTTATTTGTATTTATTGTTAATTTAAATATTATTTTATTTTGTTCTTAAGTGAATTTAGATTTTTTAAACAATTTAATAATTATATTATTTGTATTTGTATTTATTATTAATTTAAACATTACTTTATTTTGTTATTTTCATTTACTAGTGTGAAAATAAATATGTGTATTTATTATTAATTTATTATTGTTATTTTGACTCATAATATTTTGTTATTTTCATTTATTGTTGTTTATTATTGTGAAGATAAATGTTTGTATCTATTATTAATTTAAATAATTTTTTTGTTATTTTAATTTATTATTATAAAGATAAACCACTTATCAATCCATATGTAATTTTTATTACAATTTTATCTCTTTCTTTTCTAAATATAAATATAAATGTTGCATTTATAATTAATACATTACATATAGTAAAAAATTTAGTAAACTTAATAAATTTAATAAGAATTTTTTTTTTTAAATAACAACTTTTTAAATGTATTACATTAAAATAATTATACTTAATTTTTATAAATATCTTTATAACTAAAATGATATACATTTACCCACACCAAGTGTTTTATGAACTAAATGTTAACCTGTTATTTAATACTAGTTCATGCAAATGTAAATTAATGCACGTGTTAATATTCATGAAAAACATTTTTTCTCGATTCTAAAACACACATGCATTATTAAATCCATGGTCCATGAAATATACATATCTCCTATCCTACGGGTTAGATACTAACATCTCATTTATGGTGAATTTGGTAGCATTACACAAAATATATGGTCAAAGAGCACTTGCTCCATCGATTAAATCCTAAAAGGTAAAGTAGTTAGATCATGGGATCGAAACAAGGTCACTTGTTAAAATTTTGTGAGATGATAGGTAGCCATGAATAAATAATATTTTCTCATCCATCAAACAAGAAAAACAAAAATTAAATAATTCAACAAGAAGAAGAAAATTTAAATGAATGATTTAATCTTCTTGGAAAACAAAAAGTTGTGTTTAATGTTTTTATGCTCAGACGCTGAAGTGAACTAGGACTTAAGATTACCAATAAAAATCACAAGAATGGTGTTAAATGGTCTAATCTTGGAGAGAAATAGCAAGGTTGAGTTTATACATTCTAATATCCAATATCTATTGATATTAATAAAAACATCCACATAACATAGTAGTATATTCAAAATGATGACATACATCAATACTATGCTTGAATGCAATGAATCGTACAATGAATTTTTTGCAACAAGACCTTGCACAACTAATGCGAGAATTCTAGAGATCATATGCTATTGACATATTGAGATTTTGGGTGGAATATTGAAGAATTGTAGTTGATAAATGAATGATAAAGCCCCACGATTGAGAACCATCAGACATGACGTGCCTACCAATGTTGAGGATGAGCAACCAAGAACCACGCCCAAAAGTAGGAGAGTAGTTTCCCTTATGTTTGAATGTTGAAGAGTAACCACATCACTAGTGAGGTTTCCCTCCACGCTCATGTCGTCAGTGCATGGGCAAGTGAAATTATCTCTTCCTCATTCTCTATGCCTCTTCCTCATTCTTGAAACTACCTATGCCTCATTCTATGAGCTCACCACTACATCGCTTTCGTGATTTCCGCCTACACCACTTTTTGAACACATGTCATACAACCTTCCCATTACGCCTTCTTTGACCACATTCCATACAACCTTCCCATCACCTTTGATACACCACCCTATTTAACCTCAATTGTTACATGGCTCAATCAGATTTACCATTGACCTTGACATGCTCGGGAATTCGTAATGAGCATGGGCCCTTCTATGCCATAATTATGAATAATAATTTGTATTCGATCAGGCTAGGGAGGCACTTGCAAAGAATCTAATACCACATGCGACCTAGACATATGCAACTTCAACTATTATCACTAATGGAAGTCCTATTTAACAATGGAAAAATCATGTATTGTATGAGCAAATTGGTGTTCAGAGGAATATATTATAGGAAAGAGCTAGAAGTAAAACTACATACCTTATATGGTAATGTAACCTTCATCGACGATCAAAGGAATGTAAAAATAAGCAGAGAAACCACAATCATTGGATGTCTAGAAGGAAATCCTGGAAATACCATATTTGTTGGTGATCTGTTGCATAAAAGAGAGGACATCATCTGCAACCATGAAAGAGAATGTATGAACACTAATGGTGGATTTTGATGGACGATATACCTATGGAAGTATTTTTTGAAATATTAGATGTTTATCTAGATCCAATACTTATCGTATTTAATGTGTTTCTTATCAAAACTTTCCTAACAATGGATGATATAGCTTGCAAGAATTCTTAGCTGCAGATGACAACAAAGACCTAGATAACTCTTATTCCAACAGACTACATCACAGCATGACCACCACAAGGATCAAACTGTTAACTTATTGGAAGCTACATCAAACATCCATAGGCCACACCACTACAATCCCTTCTCCATTGGTTTAAGATACTTCATTAAATCATAATGGCATTTTAGCTTGGGCACCCTATCCTAGGTAAATCTTTAGTATCAATATTATATCAAAATGACATTTCATTTTTAAATATATTGGTTATTTTTTTATCACCATTATTTTCTTTGGGAGATCAAAGGTTCTTTAGATGCTAATAGGGTGTAGGAAACAATACATTGGGCATGCTTGATAGATGGAAAATTCAAGGATAGATTGGAACTCAACTCTGTAACCAATGAAAAACATGTGATAATTCTATGTTAATGAACATTATTCACTAGCACATACTATAGATTTATTAAGCACAAATGATAGATTCATTATTAGTGTTTATTGCCCAGATTTCCTGTTTTTACTACACCCGAAGATGTAGAGCACCAAAAAAATCTTAGTGTTTATTAATAAACACTAAAAGATTTAAGAGTTGGCAAGTCATTAGGAAACAAAGACAAGGAAGGTACCAGACCTATAGATATATATAGAATATTTTGAAGAAATGGAACATTGTCCTATTTTTCATGCTCGTTAATGGTGGTGTTTTCTTTGCAAAGGCATGATGTCTCCCAAGACTAGGATGGGATATGTGGATTCAACCCTATCAACGTACATGAAGATGTCTCCCAAGACTGGGATGGGAGATGTGGCTTAAACCATGTCAATGTACATGAATTGGCAGAGCAGAAGTTTGTTAAGCTTTGTAAAGTGAAGCCACATATATGGTGTGAGAGCATGTTCACCCCACTAGTTGGAAAGCATGCATGGATCCATTTGTAAACATAACGAACACCATTGATTGATGTGTATAATTCCACAACTATTGTAGAATTCCATGTACTACCATACATTAAAGATAGTATGGGTCCAATTAAAATACTAGCATATGTATTTTTATACTAGCCGGAAAAAAACTGAATAACATATGGCTTGTTTGGGCTAGGGATATGCTCAAGGTTTGCAATTTGGACTCGTAAAGTCTAGATGTACAATCTAACAAAAAGTCAACATAAGGGGTTTACTATAGTTGTTCAGACAAAATTATTTCCACATATTTCTAAGGACTAATTCATGTACAAGCTTGGAACCAGTGAGGAAACTTCAATCCTTGACACCTCAATCCAAACCATTATCTGGATCTAATGGTATTACATAGACAAATACTATTGATATTTAACAAACCATTTATTCCATAGTCAAGGCACTGTATTTTAGTTTTCTGTTATCGAACCCAACATACTCAATTGAAAAAAAATAGATTGAAAAAAATAAATATGTATTTTCATCTAGCACACCTATTTGAAATTCCCAATTTGAATTTCCAATTATAGAGAAACGCCTTTTCCATATATGTTTCCTTGAAAATGGGAAAATAACCAAGATCTTTGCTAGACTCTCTCCATGCATGAATTAATTTCAAAATCTTGTTTCGATCATCGACAATGGTGTGATGATTGTTAATCATTTTGGCCATCTTGTCCAAAACTCTCTTGGAAACTACCTTGGATAACACCTTATCAAATTTAATGACAAAATTATCGAGGAGAATGAGAGACAAGTATTGAACAATGGGGTGTTTCACAATGATCATCTTCTTAATTCCCATAACGACGTCCTGATTGTTGAGTTTCCCACTATTGAGCATATCATAGAGCCTCAAATTTCCAACCTAGTCGGGTTCTTTGAAGTAGCCTCCTCTAAGATCTTATCGTTCTATATCTGCACTTGTAAAATCCCATTTGTTTTTCTATTCATGCTTCTCATTCTAGCACTCATCTTTCGACCCACCTCGGCCCCTCCCACCACGTTTTTCTCTCAGAAAGAGTTGGATTTCTCCATTTTTAAACCCTCTTAAAACTTAAAACCTTAGTACATAAATTGTAAGATTGAAGGCTTCCAAATGAAAAGAGAGACTATGGGCTCAACCATGGTTACACAAACAATATGCTACAAACCAAGGCTTGAATTCATTTTTCCCACGATTGGTAAGAGGATAAGTAGACGAGGGCAATGGTAGTTTGCAAAACCTTATAATGAAGTGGTAGATGATGGCTTGTGGTTTGGTATATGGGAGTTGAATAGGGGAAGGGTTATTTTTAATGTTTTCTCCTTATTTTATGACTTTCCCCTAATAAAATGGATTGTTATTTAATATATTTTACATAAGAATCACCTTATGAAAAGAAAAATATAAAAGAAAAAACTTTTAATATCTCCATATATATTATTTTAAAACTTTAGTGTTTTAAAAGTTAAATATCAAATTAATTTATTGCAATGCCTAATTAATTTTTAAATAACGTTAAATCCAAATTTAAACGCACATCTTACTATTTATTAGGACTTAATAATGAAAAGTGAATTTATATTTTTAAAACAATTTGATAAGTACATTATTTTTATTTGTATTTATTATTAATTTAAACATTACTTTATTTTGTTCTTAAATAATGCAAAGTGAATTTAGATTTTTTAAACAATTTGATAAGTATATTATTTTTATTTTTATTTATTATTAATTTAAACATTACTTTATTTTGTTATTTTCATTTATTATTATGAAGATAAATATTTGTATTTATTATTAATTTAAATATTTTTTTGTTATTTTAATTTATTATTATGAAGATAAACCACTTACCAACCCATGTGTAATAATTATACTTAATTTTTATAAATATCTTTAAAACTAAAATTATATATATTTACCCACACCAAGTGTTTTATGAACTTAATGTTAACATGTTATTTAATACTAGATCATGCAAATGTAAACTAATGCATGTGTGTAGATCGATTGGCAAGTGTCATGTAAATGCAAGGAAATGTAAAAAGGAAGTCTCAAGTTTGATTCTCACCCCGATTTATCTGGAGACGTGCTTGTCGGCGATGCGATTCTCCCTAGGGGTTATAAATAAGTCGACAGGATTCGACCCCATGTCACGCGAGTACGATATTGCCGTCATTACTAATTCCCTTAGTTACAAAAACAAAATCATGGAAAACAACTTTTCTCAATTCTAAAACGCCCATGCATTATTAAATCCATGGTCCATGGAATATACATTTATCCTATCCTATTGGTGAGAAACTAACATCTCATTTATTGTGAATTTTTTAGTGTTACACAAAATATATGGACAAGGAGCACTTTCTCCATTGGCTAAACCCTAAAAGGTAAAACAGTTAGACCGTGGGATCAAAAACAGGTCACTTGTCGTTAAAAATTTTCGAGATGATAGGTAGCCACGAATAAATAACATTTTCTCATCCATCAAACAAAAAAAATAAAAATAAAAATAAAATAATTCAACAAGAAGAAGAAAAATTAAATGAATGATTTAATATGCTTGGAAAACAAAAAGTTGTGTTCAATGTTTTTATGATCAGATGTTGAAGTGAACTAAGGCTTAGGATTACCAATAAAAATCACAAGAATGGTGTTAAATGGTGTAGGCTTGGAGAGGAGGAGAAATGTTGAGTTTAGACATTCTAATATCCAATATCTATTGATATTAATAAAAACATCCATAGAACATAGTAGTATATTCAAAATGATGTCATAAATCAATACTATGCTTGAATGTAATGAATCGTACATTGAAATGATTTTGCAGCGAGACCTTGCACAACCAATGAAAGAGTTATGGAGATAATATTATATTGATAGATTGTTATTTTGGAAGGAATATTGAAGAATTATAGTTGAGAAACAAATGATAAATCCCCATGGTTGAGATCGATCAGACCCGATGTGCCTTCCAGTGTTGAGGATGAGCAACCAAGAACCACACCCATAATTTAGACAATAGTTTCCCTTATGTTCGAAGGACGAAGAGTAACCACATCATTGGCGAGGTTTCCCTCCATGTTCATGACGTCAGTGTATGGGAAAGAGAAATTACCTCTTCCTCATTCTCTATGCCTCTGTCGCATTCTCGAAACTACCTCTGCCTCATTCTTTGAGCTCACAGCTACACCAATTTTGTGATTGCGACCTACACCCCTTCTTCGACCACATGTCATACAACCTTCCCATCACTCCTTCTTCGACCACATGTCATACAACCTTCCCATCACTCCTTCTTCAACCACATGTCATACAACCTTCCCATCACCATTGATACAATTCCCTCTTCAACCTCAATTGTTACATGGCTCGATCAGAATTACCATCAACCTTGATGTGCCTGGGAATTCGTAATGAGCATGAGACTTTCTGTGCCATAAATATGAATAAGAATTTGTATTCTATCATGATAGGGAGGCACTTGCAGAGAATCTAATACCACATGCAACCTAGGCATATGCAACTTCAACTATTCTCACTAATGAAAGTCATATTTAACAGTGGAAAAAACATGTATTGTATGAGCAACTTGGTGTTCAGCTGAACATATTCTAGGAAAGAGATAGAATGGAGTTTGTTATTAAAAATGGAGTAAAAATACATATTGTTGGCACAGGGGCAAACCCAGGGTTCAACGCTACAACAATGCACCAAAAAATCTCTAACTACCGCTCTTTCGGCAACACTTGCGAAGCAAATGAAGTCTCACCTGAGGTAGAGGCAGGGGTGGTTGCAAGACTCAGGTGTCTGCAACCTTAGCTGGGACACAGATCTATGATTATAATACTTAATAAAGCACTTAGTATCAATAGATAGGTCATATCTAGCAGATCAAGCACTCAACACATTCATATAGATCAAATTTAACATTCTTATACATCATTATCACTAAGCATAAGTGTATATATCTAATCATCTCTAAGCACTTAGCAAAAGAAGATATAAACACATCCAGACAAGCACAAAGCAAGACAACATAGTGTTTACATGGTTCACCCCCACCCTGGGGCTACGTCCACCAACTCTTCTTCTTTATTGTCTTCAGTCAATCGGTTACAAGCACAAAGCCATCAAAACCCTTACTCTGCACAGGACAAAAGATCTGCGCAACTCACTAGATCCTTCTTCCTTGCATTACAACACAAAGCCCTCCACAATCTTCTACAAGGACCTGCACTTAGCTCTGCAATTCTCTTACGATCATGCACAAAGCACTTACAAAACCCTACTTGCACTTAGCATACATTCACATCACATAGATGCACTATTCAACTACTTCTTACATTGCCTAGCCTTCTATTTATACGTACAAAATAGGCCTAAACATGGGTAAACCCATGGGCCGACATCCCATTCCCGTTACATATTCCCAAAAACCCAAAAAGGATCACAAAGTGGGCCGAGATCCCATGATCTCCTCTTCGTCTTGCGCTCCTCCTTCAACAGGCTGTCGAAGTCCCAAAGTAGGTCAATATGACCAATAATCTCTGAAAACTTGGTCAAGGGCCAACAAGCCCCCAACACTCACCTGTGACTCATCCCGAGTCACTCGGATCTAACTAGTTCTATCTAGAACGCCTCAAGATTGGCTCAAACCGCTTCGACCTGCTGCTGTGCGACAACCTCTTTCTCAGTGAACTCCTAGATCACTGTGTCATTCACAGGCCCTTCTAGGCATTGCTCTGTTGTGATGACAACCTGTTCTAGCTCTACTCCTCGGCTTTCAACCTCTGTGAATAATTGGCACACCTTATCTTGTACTGGTTCAAGCTGTTGAGTAACTTCCATCACTCTGCTTTGAATTGTATGGATCTTTTGTTGGGCGGTGCATTGCTCTTGAGACCACTTCATTCTTTCCACGGCCGACAAGGCCTTCAGTTGCGCCTGTAGTGTGTCTACATGCTGCTTTGCTTCTTTAAGCTGCGACTCTAATGCCTGTAACTCTGGATTCTCGGTGAGGTTCTCATATGTTTGGGCATTGTGGTTATTCAACTACTTGCACTCCAAGGCAATATTTTTTAGTCTATCAACTATGTTGCGGGCAGCTTCTTCCCTTTGGTCTCTTACATCTGGAGGGGTCTCGGGCACAGTGCGGAGCTCCAAGTCTACTATGTGCTGCTGGAGCTGCTGGATTACTTCTTCAAGTTGTGCCACCTGCTGTGGAACTCGCTCTTCGATCTTTACTTCTACGACTATCATAGAGAGAAGTGCGTTGTGAACCATTTCCTTTACTTTGAGTTGCTCTACGAGCAACTGTTCCTTGCTTTGCTGCATTTGTGCTTTTTCTTCCTCCCACTTCGCTTGCAAAGCAAGCTTTTCTCGTTCTGTAGTACTGTGTTGTTTTACAAGGTCTCCCTGTAATTGTGACAAGGTCTGGGTAGCTTGCGTTGTTTCTTCCTGAGCTCATAAAAGGCAAGCTTTGACTGTATCAGCGATGCGGTGGATTTGAGATGGCTCATCTCCTAGTTCTAATGTTCCTGTTGACAGAGGTGCAATGGAGACTGCGCGGCTGGATTGTAGTGTCTGTTGCACTCTTTGGAGCTTGTCCTTAATCCAATGGAACAAATCCTCCTTCTTAGCTTCTTGCTTCTCTGCTATCTCCAGCGAAGCATCAGTCAGGGCTGCTATGATGAAATCAAAGTCATCAGAGGTGAGGATGGTCTTAATTTTGGTCATGGTTGCTTTCACTTTCTTCCAGGAGGAAGGTTTTGGCAGGGAAACCTTCCTTTTCTTCGAGGGATCCTCCTCATCTTTAGGCGGTGTAACCTCGCCTTTCTTTTGTTCAAATTTTGTGCCATATATCTCTCTGCCATCTCCTCCTTGCTCTGTTGAGATGCAAGAGATCTTCATGGATGCGCTATCTAAATCATGGACCTCTTCAGTCTTCTTTATCTTTCTAGGTCCAGGTGTATCTGGCGCAATTTCTGGACTGTCTAAATCGGATATCTCTGCAGGGTCTGCTAGAATGAGGAGGTCCGTTGACTAGTTCTTGGTGATTTCTTTTAATTCCTCCTCTGTCAGCTTGTATTAAGACTAAATTTGTTGCTTGTGCTCATCATCACGCGCTATAATATAAATGAAATGGCGGTCTTTGCTAAATTTCATTAAAGTCCGAAACCTGTGGAGAGTATTTGGCATGATGCGAGGCTCGGACTAGATAGCTAACTTCAGTTGATTGTAATATGTGTGGAATATGGAATTTGACTGCCATTTCTTGTTCATGTCACTGGAATACCACAATGTACTGAACTTCACGGCCACAGGTTCAAAGGGATCGATGTCTGGGAAGGTCGCACCTTCCAGCATCTCCCATGCGATGAAAGCAATCAAGATTAGAAGCCAACTGAAGTGGAACTCATATTCTTGATCTTGCGCTTCTCTGCAGTCCAGTTCCAACTGGTTCAAGAGGTACCTTGCCCAATTCATTTAGAGGCCCTCCGTGCACTTTCCTGTGAGATCAACTACAAAACCAGTGACTTGGGTGGGTCGGTTCTTGTGGACCAACTTTCCCAGATCAATTGACAGGCTAGGTGCACTGCGCCATTTTGGATAGAAGCTACCTTGTAGCCTCATGTGCCTTTCTCGACATCATCGTAGGTGTCTTTTATCCTTTGATCTAAAGCACGATCCATGGTTTTTTCGGGATATAAATCTTGTGGGTCAGGGCCTTGCATACTCAGCCCTATGATCCGATTGATCAATGTTGGATCCATTGTGATACGGTGGTTTAACTACAAGTATCCACCATGGTAATAGGATAGCAGTAGCTTGACGCATGCATTCACTTCTTGGTGTCTTTCGAAGTGAGGAATCTTCATGATGTTGAGAAGTGTGGACTGTGCGAGGTTATGGGTCCATGATTGAGGAATTATCTTTGAGTTCTTTCCTTTTTTTCTGGTTAGGTACTTATGTGGGGCGAGCATGTTGTAGACCTTCCTATCGTCGAGGTTGAAGTCGTAAACTTTAACACTACTATCTTTTCTTGATCTGCGTGAACTGCGCGTATCCCCTTCGAGAGGTACGCAGTGACCAATTTGTACTCAAAGTCTTTGGGCACACTGTCTCGATTTATTGCACCGCTCAAAGGTGGTAGATAGGTGGGTAAAATGCTCGGAATCAACTTAGCATTCGTGAGATCGTCTATGTACTTGGTTCTCTTCTCATCTACGGGCCGTGATGGTTCGGCTCGAGCAATGGATGGAGAGGCCGATAGTCCTCTCATCGATAATGCTTGTAGATCGGTAGACAATCCTCTCTCCGACATGACTCTTTAAGTCATCAAGTCAAGGAGTACTTATGTTACTGATTCTTCGACTGCGGTGAGCTTGTCGGACATACGCACTCGGGATTAATAATATAGGGTTCACAATTAACTCAGATATTGCACTAGAATAAAAAGAAAGAGGGAAATGATCACTGTATACAATTCACTTGGTCTGTGGGCTCAAATTATTGGTTAACAAAAGTGTTCTCCGTGCATGGTGCGATGGGATAAATAGGCAACTCGGCAACGGTTCACTTGTAATGGGTATGAAGCCTCATTAACTCTTGTTCTGTCCATTATGGCGTGGTCCAACTATCTAGTGTCGAGACATAAATTATTTCTGACCCGTTCAGAGCAGCAATCGAATGGATATATCAGTCCCAATGGCTATATTGCCTCACCATGGAGAAGTGCCATGTGTCGTTGTTCTGATATTACGATGAAGCTCCCATTTTGCAAATTTTCTTTCTGTGAAGTTCCCTCTGGAACCTTCTGTAACTTTTCAAACTCATCTCTCTTCTTACTTAGCTTCCTATCCTTCCTCCCAGTGAGCTTCGTCTCGATAGTCCTTTTTCCATTTTGATTCTTATGATCTTTGGACATAGTCACTGCGCGTTGTTGAGATGCTCTCTTAGAACTTAGGGGTAACACCTCTTCTTTATCCGAGATAGGTACTTTAGTCTTCTGCAGGTCTTCTAATGTTCTTGCAGCTTCGACATCTAGGTCTCTAGTGTTAATTAGCTTCAACCTATTCTCCCGTTCTTCAATCAAGTATGTGATCCTTCTAGTCATGAAATCTTTTAACTCTTGTCTCTTCTGCTCCAAAACTTCTTCTTCTTCTTTTCGTCTGGCTTGATATCTTTCAATCCAAGGTTTCCCTAGTAACATGGTAAACGGGGCGTAGTCCTCAATAAATTGAATAATCTCAAAATCTTCTTATGTTGAAGTTCCATTGGCATTCATAGATATCTGAGTGAGATGTCCACATAGGTTTACCAGTTTTCCTCTGAATAACCCTATTCCTCCTAATGAAGGAATCATAGCAGGCCTTCCTATAGCTTCCCAAGTTCTCTTTGTCATGATATTCACCTGTGTTTCCTCATCTAGAACACAATCAATGTCGAAGTCTCCTATTCTTGCTTCAAGGCATTCCTTGTCTTTAAAGATCTCTGATAATCTAACATGTTGGTGGTCATTCAAGGTTTCTTTCATCTGTAGCAATACCTTCTTTGATTTTTTCTGGGGTTTTGCTATAGTCTTAGTTTATGGATCTACCTTAGGGTTTTCTTGTCTTATGTTCATACTTTCAAAATTAGCAATCATTCTAGGGAAATCCAACACTTCATGGTTCATAGCTTTGCAACAAAGACAACCAGGTCTTCTCCCAGGGCATGCCTTAGCAAGATGTCCTGGTTTTCTGCAGCTGTAACAGAGGATTAATCCTCTCTCTCTTTTAAATGACCCCCATATTCTCTTGTACTATGTGCTAGGATCATAGGAGCTAACCTGCAATAAATTCTTTCTAGGATCCTGCATCCATTTGTTAGTCCAAACATTCTTTCTATGCATAGGTATAACATATCTTTCACTATTCTTATCAAATCTAGTCATATCAAATCTTCTTTCATCTATTAATACCCTAGTTCTCAAACTAGGACATACTCTATTACACATACCTAGATCCATAATATAGAAACAAAAAATTCCACTTATCTTACTTATATTGAGCACAAAGCTTTCATATCTAAAACTTTTCAATATTCTTACCTTTCTCAAAGCACCGAGCTTACAGATCTTACCTCTTTTAATCAGACGTTCTGACTTTTTCCTTTCTTAGAGCACAAAGCTTCCAGATCTTACTTCTTTCCTTCAGATCCGACCTCTTTTCTTCAGATCGAGCTTCTTTCTTTTAGCACAGAGATTTATAAGTCAAGTAGAATACTGTGCACTAGAGCACAGATCTACGCACAGAGCTTTCACAATTTCAGGATGAATCTTTGCACAGAGATTCTTCTTTCTCATTTCCCAGCAATCACAGCTTCAGGTCCCAGCAACATAACCATTTGTTGGCACAGGGGTAGACCCAGGGTTCAACGCTACAACAATGCACCAACAAAGCCCTAACTACCGGCCCTTTAAGCAACACCTACGAAGCAGATGAAGTCTCACCCGAGGTAGAGGTAGGGAATTCGTAATGAGCATGAGCCTTTCTGTGCCATAAATATGAATAAGAATTTGTATTCTATCAGGATAGGGAGGTACTTGCAGAGAATCTAATACCACATGCAACCTAGGCATATGCAACTTCAACTATTCTCACTAATGAAAGTCGTATTTAACAGTGGAAAAAACATGTATTGTATGAGCAACTTGGTGTTCAGTTGAACATATTCTAGGAAAGAGATAGAATGGAGTTTGTTATTAAAAATGGAGTAAAAATACATATTGTTGGCACAGGGGCAAACCCAGGGTTCAACGCTACAACAATGCACCAAAAAATCTCTAACTACCGGCCCTTTCGACAACACTTGCGAAGCAAATGAAGTCTCACCTGAGGTAGAGGCAGGGGTGGTTGCAAGACTCAGGTGTCTGCAACGTTATCTGGGACACAGATCTGTGATTATAATACTTAATAAAGCACTTAGCATCAATAGATAGTTCATATCTAACAGATCAATAACTCAACACATTCATATAGATCATATCTAACATTCGTATACATCATTAGCACTAAGCACAAGTGTATCTATCTAATCATATCTAAGCACTTAGCAAAAGAAGATATAAACACATCCAGACAAGCACAAAGCAAGACAACACAATGTTTGCGTGATTCACCCCCACCCTGGGGATACGTCCACCAACTCTTCTTCTTTATTGTCTTTAGTCAATCAGTTACAAGCACAAAGTCATCAAAACCCTTACTCCGCACAGGACAGAAGATCTACACAACTCGCTAGATCCTTCTTCCTTGTGTTACAACACAAATCCCTCCACAATCTGCTACAAGGACCTGCACTTAGCTCTGCAATTCTCTTACAGTCATGCACAAAGTGCTTACAAAACCCTACTTGCACTTAGCATACATTCACATCACATAGATTCATTATTCAACTACTTCTTACATTGCCTAGCCTTCTATTTATACATACAAAATAGGCCTAAACATGGGTAAACCCATGGGCCGACATCCCCTTCCCATTACATATTCCCAAAAACCCAAAAAGGATCCCAAAGTGGGTCGAGATCCCGTGATCTTTGCTTCGTCTCGCGCTCCTCCTTCGATAGGCTGTTGAAGTCCCAAAATAGGTCAATATGACCAAGAATCTCCCAAAACTTGGTTAAGGGCCAACACATACCTTTGATGGGAATGTAACCTTCACTTGAGAGCAGAGGAATGTAAAAATAAGCATAGAAACCACAAGCACTGGATGTCTAGAAAGAAATCCTAGATATACCATATTTGTTGGTGATCTGCTACATAAAAGAGAGGGAATCATCTACAACCATGAAAGAGATGGGATGAACATTAATGATAGTTTCATATGGATGATGTACCTATGGCAGTAGTTTGTGAAATATTAGATGTTTATCTAGATCTAGTATGATAGCCTACCAAGGCCAAATATTCACTACAATAACAAAGGATATACTCCCTTTCATTTAAAATCCGTTTGTGGATAGGATCAAACAAGGTTTTGTAAATAGAAACTAATAAACAGTTCCACAATTCATAATTTCAAAGGTGTTGGAATTAGAATTAAACCCAAAATAATGTTACATAGGGTTAAGCCGCTTGTTCTCCGTAGTCTTCATACATATGATCTCGGACTATGATATGTGGCTAAATTATTTTTGATAAACCATCGGACTTAAGTCCATAAACAATATTACATATAATTTCAGGTCCACACAGTACTCGGCCCCACCAATACCTTTTTCAATCTATGTTGCAATAAACATCGTATGATCTGAGATTAGATTCCAAAATGCAATTTAATAAAATATTTCAGTCCCGACTCATTGGTTAACTCCTGATCAACTCCACGTTCCGAAATAATTCTTAACCGTTGATTTAGTCCTTGTTTATATTGACTATTCAGATAGAATTAAACTCTGTGAAACCTGAATCGTTTACACAGTATATAGTCTTTGGTCCAATTCCACACTTTGGATTATATATAAATTGATAAAATGACAAACAATAAGATTTCAATGGTCTATATCACGCTACCAAAAACCCATTTAGTTAATGCGACACTAGAATCATAAGAAATCATAAAAATACTTCTTTGGATTAATAATCATAAATTTCCATAACACATAGTTCACAATTTCACAAACATAAGAACTCTCAAAACACTAACACCTATTCTAAAATGTTTCACACTCTTGGGAAATCTGACCCTAGCTATCTCATAACCCTCTATTTAACACAAACATTTCTATTTCGATTGGATTCAACAACCAGATCCAAATTGAATCTCAAAAAAATCACAATCCCTAATTAAATGGATTTATTAACACCTACACTCACAAACCAAATCTGTTTGTTGCCTTCTAGAGGAATTTTAACAAAACTTATTACAAATGAATAAATTTAAGGGGACCCACCCTCTTTAGTAAATAAATTGACCACCTAGGTCAATGTGAGTTTGTGTAATTAGATGCTCCTGCATCAGACTCTTGGGGAAGAAAAGAATGCTCCATCAAAATGTCAGGATCAACATTGTACTTCTGAACCTCTACTGCTGTCATCAAATTGGCATTTTCTGCTGGTTGTTCTTTCTACTTGATCAAATACTGATAATATGTTTGTCCTCTATTTTTCTTGGTCACTCTTTTATCTAAAACTGCTTCAACTTCCCTCTATACTTTTTTTGGCTATTGCTCTTCCCATTTCAAAGTCTGAATTTCCTCATTCACAGTTTCATCTATTACCTCTATTTTGTATTCCTTGTAGGGGTATAAATCTGCCACATTGAATATGGGAGAAATCCCAATTCCTTTCGGCAACTCTATCTCATAGGAATTTGCTGAGAATTTCCTCAATATTTTGCAAGGTCCAATCTTTTTCAATTTCAACTTGTTGTATGTCCCTACAGGAAACCTTTCCCTTCTCAAATACACCTTAACCAGATCACCAATTTGGAATTCCATCTCTTTCCTCTTCATATCTTTCGTTTGCTTGTATTTGTTGTTGCTTTCTTGCAAATTTTTTTTTACATCCTCTTGTAACCTCTGCATTTGTTCTACAAACTCTTCAGCATCTGCACTCCTTATCTCTTGCTTTCCCAAATATCTGAGTTCATATACTCCTCTAGGGGGCATTCCAAAAACAATTTGGAATGGACTCATTCTTGTACTCATGTTAGGAGTATCATTGTAAGCAAATTTTTCCTAAGCAAGTGCTAAATCCCACTGTTTTGAATTTTTATAAACTAGATTCCTTAATATATTTCCCAATCTCCTATTCACAACTTTTGTTTTCCCATCAGTTTGAGGATGATGGAGTGAGCTAAAACTGAATTTTGTACGCAGCTTCCTCCATAGAGTCCTCCAAAAGTGTCCCACGAACTTAGTGTCCTTGTCTGAAACAATGTTCATGGGTAACCCATGCAATCTTACTATTTTTTAGAAAAATAGATTTCAATATTTGTTGCATCATTAGTCTTTCTACAAGCAATAAAATGAGCCATATTTGAAATCTATATACCACAACATATATAGAGTCATTTCCCCTTTGTGTTTTAGGTAAACCCAAAACAAAATCCATGTTGATTGCATCCCATGGCCTATTTGGAATTGGAAATGGTTGATATATACCAATATTTTAGCTTCTTCCTTTGGCATGCTGACAAATCCTGCATTTCTCTACAAACTTCTTGACATCAGTTTGCATTCTAGGCCAAAAATTGAAAGCATTTACCTGTGCATATGCTTTTTCTTGTCCAAAGTGTCCATACAATCCCCCACTGTGCTTGTCTTTGATTAAATTATCTCTCATTGAACACTTAGGAATGCATAACTTATTGTTCTTGAACATAAAACCTCCTTGCAACATATAATCCAACCATTGGCTTCTATTATGGACAACGGGATTTTCAACAGTTGCATATATATATTTAAAATTTGCATCCTCTTTATACATGTCAATTAATTCATCAAATCCCAAAGTGTTGACCTTTAACTCATGCAAAACCAAATTGACTCTACTTAACGCATCAACAACTTTATTAGATTTGCCACTTGTGTGTTTGATTACAAAGGTGAAACTTTGCAAAAATTCTACCCATTTGGCATGCTTTTGGTTCAATTTTGGTTGGATGTTTATAAACTGTAATGCATGGTTTTCAAAATATAAAACAAATTCTTTAGGAACTAAATAATGCCTCCACTTCTTGAGTGCTTGCACAATTGCATAGAACTCTTTATCATATGATGAATAATTTTGTTTAGCCTCATTTAATTTCTCACTAAAATATGCTATAGGTCTCTATTTTTTACTCAACACAGCCCTAATTGTTGTCCCACTAGCATCATTTTCCACTTGAAAAGTTTTTTCAAAACTTAGTAAGGCTAAAACAAGTTTCTCAATGATCTTCATTTTCAGAAATTCAAAATTTATGTGTGTTTCCTCTGTCCATTTAAATGGTTGTTTACTCTCCTTTATATTCTCTACTATGGGTGCAAAAATCTGACTGAAACTTCTTATAAACTTCCTATAAAAACTTGCAAGACCATGAAAGATCCTTACCTCAAATACACTCCTCAGAGTTGACCAATTCAAGATTGCTTGCACCTTCTCTGGATCCATCTTTAGTCCTTCTTCTAAGATTACAAATCTCAGATATATCAGTTCCCTTTTCATGAAACTACACTTCTTCAAGTTTATCAACAATTTCTCCTTCTGTAGAGTACTCAACACCACCTTGAGATGCTTCAAATGTTCTTCCTTACTCTGACTATAAATCAGAATAACATCAAGAAACACTATCACAAATTTTCCTGTATATTATTTTAAGACTTCATTCATTAACCTCATGAATTTGCTTGGTGCATTTGTGAGCCCAAAGGGCATCACCAACCATTCATACAATCCATTGTTAGTTTTAAATGAAGTCTTCCATTCATCCCCCTCTCTAATGCTTATTTGATGGTATCCACTCTTCAAATCAATTTCAGAAAAATACTTTGACCCACTCAAACAATCCATCAAATCATCTATACAAGGTAATGGAAATATGTACCTGATAGTGATCTTATTTATTGCTCTGGAATCAGTACACATGCGCCATTCACCACCCTTCTTTGGACTGATCACTACTAGTACTACACACAGACTTAGGATCTCCTTTACTAATCCTTTGTCTAATAACTCATGTACTTGGCTTTTGATTTCTTCATTTTCTTGAGGAGTTAGTCTATAAACTGATTTATTAGGCAGACTTGCACCAAGTATCAAATCAATATGGTGAATGATACTTCTTACATGTGGTAAAACATTTGGTAATTCATCCAAAATAATATCAACATAATCATCAAGCATAATTTTAATTTCAGCAAGAAAATCATCTAAATTTGTTGAAGTAAAAATTACCTTTGGTTTACCAATGACAGTAAAATGTAGCTCCTCCTTCCTCTAGAATTCATGCAACAATTCTTTCCCACTCATCAACAGAATATTAGTTCCAGGTTCTTCTTTGACTGCTTCATCTTTCAAAGGTAACAATACATGATTTTTCCCATCCTTCTCTAAGGAATAAGTATTCCTTTTGCCATCGTGAATGGACTTCCTGTCATTCTTCCAATGGAAAAAATCCATTGGAATTATATCACATAATACCACATATTTTTATGTACCAATCTGTATCTCCACTTTGCATTGCTCCTTCACCAAGAGTTGATGTCCTTTCTGCAACCAAGAAACTCTATAAGGAGTAGGGTGTTCCATCTTCACCAAACCAAACTTCTCTACCATCTCTTTGGAGACTTAATTATCAGTACTCCCACTGTCAATCACTACTTTACAATACTTCCCTTTAGACTTGCACATAGTCTTGAACAAGTGTTTCCTTTGAGTTGGTTCACTCACCTCTTTTTCTTCTTTAAACAAAACTGTTTTCAACAATAAAGACTCTCCTGCCTCAGGTGGTTCTTCCTTTCCTACTACCTCATGGTTTTCCTCTTTAGCCTCTTCTATGTTCACATTGCTTGATTTGTTGATTATTTTTTAGGACAGTCCCATGACATGTGTCCTAATTCAACACATGTATAACATCTAGTTTCTCTTCCTCTACCCCTTCCTCTAGAGCCAAATATCCTTCCACTAAATTCTCCTCTCTGTTGTGATTGACTGCTAGAGCCCTCTGCTTCATTCTTAGCATTCTAAAATCTTACTTTATTAGAATATCATCTTCCTCTTGCTGGACCTTTCCCTCTGTTTCTCTGATTCTTCTTCCTTACCATCTTCTCCTCTTCCTTCAAGGCTTCCTCGTAAGCATCCTCAACAATCCTCAAAGTCAACAAGCTGATTTCATCCTGTAATTCATATCTTAAGCCATTTATGCATATGGCCACTTTCTCCACATCTTATTCTACATGTCCATCTCTTATACATAACCTGTAAAATTCCTCTGTATATTCTTTAACTGTCAATCCTTTTTGTCTTAAATTGTGCAGTTGCCTAAAGAGATTAATCTGATTATCATTTGGCATAAATTTTATTTTTATCTTACAAACCATTTTATCCCAATTCTTTATCTTGGACTTACCTTTTCTTTCTATGGATGTCTGCAACTCATCCCACCATATGGTTGCATGTCCCTTTATCTTTGTTTATGAAAATATCACTTTCTTCTTATCTTCAACCTCTTCAAAATCAAAGTACTTGTCCATGGCACTTATCCATTCCATTAGTTCTTCTACATTCAAATTCCCTTCATACATAGGTACTTCAACCTTTGGTTTGCCACCATCCTTTACCAACATTCTAAAAACTTTGTTTTCTTCAGTGTCTTCTTCTGCTTCCTCATCATAAGATTATTCTTCAGCACTGACATTTCTATCATCACGGACTCTCCTCTGAGAAGTTTCCATTTCTTCCATTATTACCCAAAGGTGTCTAATTTATTCAAGCAACACTGCATTGGCTACAGGTCTTCCCTAACCTATGCCAACATTGCCTCTTACTCTTGTCCTTGGTAGCATACTTGCTGAAGTTTAAAACATAACTCTTGTTTCCATTGATCTCATACCAAATTATATCCTACCAAGGAAAAATATTTTCTACAATAACAAAGGATATAATCCCTTTCCTTTAAAATTCCTTTGTGGACAAGATCAAACAAGGTTCTGTAAATAGAAACTAACAAATAGTTCCACAATTCATAATTTCAAAGGTGTTGGAATTCAAATTAAACCCAAAACAATGTTACACATGGTTAAGCCCCTTGTTCTTTGCACTCTTCATACATATGATCTGGGGCTATGATCTATGGCTGAATTTTTTTTAATAAACCATCAGACTTAATTCCATAAACAATATTACATATAATTTCAGGTTCGCACAGTACTCGGCCCCACTAGTACCTTTTTCAATCTTTGTTGCAATAACCACCATCCGATCTGAGATCGGATTCCAAAATGAAATTTAATAAAATATTTCGGTCCTGACTCCTTGGTTAACTCCCAATCAAATCCACGCTCTGAAATACTTCTTAACTGTTGATTTAGTCCTTGTTTAGATTGATGATTCAGATAGAATTAAACTTTGCAAAACCTGAATTGTTTACGCAGTAGATAGTCTCTGGTCCAATTCCATAGTTTGGACTATAGATAACTCGATAAAATGACAAACAATACGATTTCAATGATCTATATCATGCTACCAAAAACCCATTTAGTTAATGCGACACCAGAATCATAAAAAATCATAAAAATACATCTTTGGATTAATAATTAGAAATTTCCATAACATAGAGTTCACAATTTCACAAACATAAGAACTCTTAGAACACTAATACCTATTCTAAAATGTTTCACACTCTTAGGAAATCCGACCCTAGCTATCTCAAAACCCTCTATTTAACACAAACACTCATATTTCGATTGGATTCAACAACCAGATCAAATTTGAATCTCAAAAAAATCACAATCCCTAATTAAATAGATTTATTAACACCTACACTAACAAACCAAATCTGTTCATTTCCTTCTAGAGGCATTTTAACAAAACTTATTACAAATGAATAAATTTAAGAGGACCCACCCTCTTTAGTAAAGAAATTGACCACCTAGGTCAATGTGAGTTTGTGTAATTAGATGCTCCTGCATCACAGTACTTATCGTATTTAATGTGTTTCTTATCAAAACTATCCTAACAATAGATGAGATGTCTTGAAATAATTATTAGTTGCAAATGACAACACAAACCTAGATAATTCTATTTCCAATAGACCGCATCACAACATGACCACCACAGGGATCAAACCATTAAATTCTTGGAATATACCTCGAATATATACATGTCACACCTATGCAAGCCCTTCTACATTGGTTTAAGCTACTTCATTATATCATAATGGCATTTCATATTGGGCACCCTATCCCCAGGTAAATATTTAGTATCAATATTATATCACAATGGCATTTCATTTTTAAATATATTGGTTATTTTGTTATCACCATTATTTTCTTTGGAAGATCAAAGGTTCTTAAAATGATAATATGGTGCGGGAAACAGTACACTCGACATGCTTGATAGATGGAAAATTCAAGGATAGTTTGGAACCCAAATCTGCAACCAATGGACAACAACTAATAATTCTATGTTAATGAACATTATTCACTAGCACATACTATAGATTTATTAATCACAAATGATAGATTCATTATTAGTGTTTATTGCCCAAATTTCATGTTTCTACACCTGTAGATGCAGAGCACCACAAAACTATTTGTGTTTATTAATTAAAACTAAAATATTTAAGAGTTGGCAAGCCATTAGGAAACAAAAACGAGGAAGTTACCAGACCTGTAGATATTTCTATAATTTTTTTAAGCATTGGAACATTGTCCTGCTTTTCATGCTCGTTAATGGCGATGGTTTCCTTGCAAATGCATGATGTCGCCCAAGACTGGGATGGGAGATGCAACTTCAACCCTATCAACGTATAACATGATGATGTCGCACAATATGAGGATGGGATATTTGGATTCAACCCTGTCAATGTAGATGAATTGGATGAGAGAAAGTTTTTTAAGCTTTGCAAAGTGAATCCACATGTATGGTTTGAAAACATGTTCACCTCACTAGTTGGAAAGAATGCATGGATGCATTTGTAAACATAACAAACACCATTGATTGATGTGTAGACTTCCACAACTATTGTAGAATTCCACGTACTTCCATACATTAAATATAGTATGGGTCCAATTAAAATACTAGCATACCTTCAAACTGGGGGAAAGGAAATGTCGATAAAAAACTGAGTAACATATGTCTTTATGACCATCATATTTAGTGAGAGAACAAATGATGAAACAAAGAGGATGACGATATAGAGAAGTGAATGACGCAATAAATTTTTCCAATTATATAACAAAAATAAAAGATGTTACACATCTACAATACTTAATTCTAGATATCATCTAAAGTTATTTCTACCCAGATAACGAATCATAATTTGTTAATGAAATAAAAAAGAAGACAACTTTTAGTAGACCCCCAAAGCGGAGGAGTGGGAACAACGAAGTGAATCACAGTAAGTTATGTTGTTTAAATGTTGGGGGATTTTTTTTTTATGACAATGAATACTTCAAAAGGTCTTGTTGCTGGGTAAGTGTGAATGCATGTACAATGGAAATATGTGATGTAGGAGGACTTGAGATGCCCATTCATCACTAATTCAACCCCAATTAATGTTTCTAATGGATATTTCAAGAACAACACAATGGTGATATATAAAGAGAATCTTCCAAGGACTATTGGGGTAGGATGAAATAGATGGTTGTTATGTATCATGACATTTTCATGGGTCACCAATGCAATTCAAATAGAGGTTGAAAACCACCAATTCAAATGAGATCCATAATCCAAAGTGCATGAGAGTCATTGGTTCAACAATTTACACTAGTAATGACTCATTCACTCCCAATGTCAAGTTCTCAAGAATGGAGTTCCATCCAAAGTGTGTGCAAAATTCACCCATAGAAGGATGAGGAAAAACCTTCTAGTTGAGATGACTATTGAAGCATCAAACCTCCCGACTATTATCTGCATGATTTATCATTGTAATCAATATATCCACACAATTTCATTTAAAATATTCAAGACATGAACAATTAAATGGTTTCTTACCTCTTCTATTTGAGTTATATAAACTTATGAAGATAACATGAGAAATTTTTTTATGGAGAAAATATATAATCTGAAAAATAAAAATCATTGATAATAAAACATCGAGTGATGGGTTTGGAGAGCATCATATAATCCCATTAACAAATGTTATTGGAAGTTATAGAAGTATATTTTAATTGAAATTAATATAAATTTCTCACTGATTATGAAGTTATATTCTTTATCAGACATCACTTGCTTTTTCACCATAATGATTCCTATCGATCTAACCACATTGATTGCCCATATTCCAACATTTGACAATGAGGATTTGTTTTCGTAACCAATACTACAACATACACAAAAGGAAAACTATCATCTTGCAAGAGATAAATAAAATGTTGCAAAGTGGGTTCTTCCAAAAACTAAATGTCAATGATATTCACACAACTTTATATGCACCCAAAAATATTTTTGAGGGCTTAGTAGAAATATTTTCCAATGGTGGAGAATTTTAATGTATTTCAAGAGGTATTTTGTGTACATCATTCCACCTTCACATGCCATGATTTCAAGAATGAAAGAAAATGGTGGCATGAACAAAAGAAAGGATAATTTAAAGAAAATCCAAACCAAGACTCGCATTTGTAGAGATGGATCTAATGAATAATTTTGAACTCAAATTTATCACCCTCCACTTTGTTTTTCAAGTAAAATACCATGTTTTTTCCATTTGAGGGAAGAGAATATGAGGCAAGCAGGTAGATAGGTAGTCACACTCCCATTCCATTTCATATCAACTGCTAGGTTTGTTACTGCATGGGATTCAAACACCAGGCAGACTGTGTGTCAGGGAAACAATTATTCAAAGACAATAACAATTAAGCGCACGCTAATAGGAGAAGAATCAAACCTTGAACCTAAGTGGTATTCTACTGAGAAAAATAAGGGAAGGACTAAACTTTATCTCCAAAATCACAATTCTCGTCTTCTCTCTTGGCCTACTTCTCCCCAAGTTCATACCAGACATAAATATAAACCCAGAAATAACCAAATGGAGACTCCAATGTGTTGATGCCTATATTGATGGGAATGGGGATTTGTCTCTTGTTTCTAGTTGCACGTGTGTTTTTTCTTTTGCTACTACTTCGGTGGGTAGCTTTGTCGGTGACATATTCCTCCTTCCAACTTACAAATTGAAATCTCCAATTATGACGAATAGGTTGCAGATAGATAAGTCATGAAAAATCCACATTAAATACTTGGAGAAGTTACATGTGTCCATTTAGGGCCCTCAATTTGTGAACTATAATCCATATGACCCATCCATTTCCAGTTAATGTTCCATAGCATGCTATTCATACGATGGCCATAACTTAGTTACTGCATGAAAACTTGCAATTTTGACTCTAGGCTTGTTTGGTCTAGGGTTATGCTCAAGGTTTGCAATTTGGACTCGTAAAGTCTAGATGTGAAATCTGATAAAAATTCAACAGAAGGGGTTTACTATAGTTCTTCCGACAAAATTGATTTCCATAGATTTTTAAGGACAGATTCATGTATAAGATTGGAACCAATCATGAAACTTCAACCCTTGACACCTCAATCTTAACCATCATCTGGTTCTAATGGTATTATACACACAAATACTTTTGATATTCAACAAACCATGTATTCTACAGTCAAGGGACCGGATTTTAGTTTTTTTTTTCCTGACCCAACATACTCAACTGAAAAAATTCAGATTGAAAAAAATAAATTTGAATTTTCATCTAGCACATCTATTTGAAATGCCCAATTCGAATTTCCAATTATAGAGCAATGTCTTTTCCTTATATGTCTCCTTTAAAATGGGCAAATAACCAAGATCTTCACTAGACTCTCCCCATGCATGAATTAAATACAAAATCGTGTTTCGATGATCGAAAATGGTGTACGGATTGTCAATCATTTTGACCATATTTTCCAAAACTCTCTTAGAATATACCTTGGAGAACACCTTATCACATTTAATGTCACAAGTATTGAGGAGAATGAGAGACAAGTATTGAACAATGGGGTGTTTCATAGTGATCCAATTCTTAATTCCCATAACGACATCTTGAATGTTGAGTTTCCCACTATTGAGCATATCACAGAGCCTCAAATTTCCAACCTAGTCGGGTTCTTGGAAGTAACCTCCTCCAAGATCTCGTCGGCCTATCTCTGCACTTGTAAAATCAGATTTGTTTTTCTAGTCATTCTACTCATTCTAGCACTCATCTTTCGACCCACCTTGGCCCCTCGCATCACGATGTTCTCTTAGAAAGAGTTGGATTTCTCTATTTTTAGACCCTCTTAAAACTTAGAACCTTGGTACATAAATTCTAATATTGAAGGCTTCCAAGTGAAAATAGAGACTCCGGGTTCAACCATGGTTACATAAACAAGATGCTACAAACCAAGGCTTGAATTCATTTGGACCACAAATGGTAAGAGGATAATTGGATGAGGGAAATGGTAGTTTGCAAGACCTTATAATGAAGTGGTGGATGATGGATTTTGGTTTGTGTTGAGCACTCAACACACCCTAAAAATCCTCTGCCAATTTTTTTCTTTTTTGGGTACCACTTGAGTCAGTTTCCCATTATTGAGTGACTTGGTTCTTATTCGTTTCTTTCTTGATTCAACCTTTGCACGTTTATGTTTCTATTGTTTCTTGAAGGATAAGTACGTGTTGTTTTGGTTTGGAATGCTTGTCATCATGTTTTCCATTGATTGAGCTCACCGCATGTCGGACAAGCCTTTTTTGTATGCACAGGAAACGCCCATGGACAGACACAACAATCCAGAGCAGTCAATTTCGGATTCAAATTGTGGGAACAGACAGGTTGACTTTCGACGGTAGAGATCCATCAGGCCAATCAGATCGATGGTTTTCTTGCATTTAGAGTGTCAAAATCGTGCAGGGTTTAACATCAAGAATTACCCGAAGAGCAAGAATTACCCGAATTCCCGAAGAGACAAAATCCCGAAGACCCAAAGAGCCTAAGAGTCTAAGTTCTGAACTGTCGAAGATTTGAAGTAATGAGAGACTTCCACGTCACTTCGGGCCCATAGTACATCAGGAGAACTTCATGCCTCACAGTCCAAAACTCTCAAAGCCCGAAGTGTCGAAGCACGTGGCACACTTATCAATCATGACACATGCCACTCATTCCAGGTCATTTGGTTGAGTCATTCACCCATTTCCACCTGACATGTGTCAACCTTCTTTCCATGACACATCAACATCCATGACATCATATGACATCAGGCCACCACGTCACTCTGGGCTCGTACCACTCTGGGAGATTTCCAAGCATGAAATTCATAAACTCCTAAAGCCCGAACACCCGAAGTCCCGAAGTGAATCTGGACCATCCATCGATGAGGACACGCTGTGAAAGATCCCCCACTTCGGATATACACCACTTCGGAAGCTTGCCCAAGAAAAGAGATGAAAACTCCCGAAGTGAATTTGGATCGTCCAGAGCTAGAGGCCACATGGAGGCAGATCTCTCACTTCGGAAATATGACACTCTGAAGGATGGTAAGAAATTTGCATTATAAATTCCCAAAGCCCAAACTCCCAAAGTAATTTCAGACCGTTGATCTAAAATCAACCAACGTCATTGATCCTTGTAGCAAGTAAGGAAGGAATATCATGTGGATCACAGATTGCAACATGATCGATGACCACACTGCATTGTGGGGACATAAATTGTCGGAATGTTGATTTTCCAAAGCAGCCCCGCAATTGGAACCATGGTATTGTTGGAAGGGTACATGGAAACTTGTGGGGGATTGCAGGCCCAAAGGCAGTGTGGACCCAAACCACCCTCGACAACTTCCACAATCACATCTTGACCATCCATCAGCAAGGACACATGGAAGTAGATCATTCACTTCGGCGATTTTCCTCTAGGAGATTTCCAAGCACAACATTTACAAACTCCCAAAGCCGAAACTCCTAAAGTGCATCTAGACCGTCCAGATCCAGAGGCCACGTGGAGGCAGATCCCTCACTTTGAAAGTACGACACTCCGAAGGATGGTAATAACTATGCATTGAAACTTCTAAAGCCCGAACTCCTGAAGCGATTGCAGACCGTCGATCTCAAATCAACCAACACCGTTGATCTGTGCAGTAGGTAAGGAAGGAATATCACCCAAATCACAGATTTTAGTCATATCGATGACCACAATCCATTGCGGGGACGTAAACTACCCAGACATTAATTTTCTAGAGAGGTCCCACAATTGGAACCATGGTATTGTTGGAAGGGTATGTGGCAGCAAAATGGGGGATTGCAGGCCCAAAAGCAGTCTGGAACCAAAAAACCCTCGACAACTTCCACAATCACGTGCTTATATGAAACCACGTCACCACGTCACCTCCACGTTACCACATCACCTCCACTCACACTCCCTCTATTGCTCAACTTTAGCCACCTATTCTTCGCGTAACTCTCGCGTTGATCGCCTCGACAACATCCCTTTTCTCCAGATCAATGGTTCTTATCGCATCCCGGACCCCCCCCCCNACCTTTATCGTTGGGGGGGGGGGTTCTAGGAAAGTAGTTTCCCCACTGTGGGCCCTACCTAATGTGTGGCAAATCCTCAGGATTTCAGACCCCCCCTCTCTAATCCGCTTACCGCCTACCTCCCCCTCCAGAATATTGTCGGATTGCCTCTCAATACCACCCCTCTCACCATGCACTATATGTCCTCCACTCACGCATGTCACTTCCACTCCCCTCCACTTCATGTACATCCACGTCGTCCACCTTCATGCATTCTATCTTCCTATTGGATGCCCAGCTCCACGTCTTCTTGTTCATAACCAGTTCATCACAGTTAAAGCAAGGAGAAGGGTTAGTTACAATTGATACAGAGTGTGTTTAGCTTCGAAAAGGTCAGACACAGATAGAGAGTTAAGTCTCAGTGACAGGTCGACACAAGTTGCTTCCAGAACACTTCAACAGACTCCCTCTTCCTCAAGCAGAAATCTGCTCATCCAGCCAGTTGCCTCCAGTGGCCTTCAATAGCTCGCAGGCATACCATTACTCAACACAGAGCTCTTCTCTGTCACTCCAAGGCTTATTTTTTTTTGAGTCGGTTCCTTCAGCACATGCATCAACTCTGTCTCAGAGACAATAGTGGTTTTCAATTGATTAATCCCAGCATTTTCTTAGATTAGATAAAAGAGTGGTCTTATGTGTGTGATAAGAACCACTCTTGTTGATTAAGTTTAGTGTCATAGTAAAAGTTAATAATTTGTTTTACGAATAGTTACCTAAAATTAGGTCTCAGTCCCCTAAGGACGAGAACCTCTGCAACTCTGTTAAATAGGGGGTCTTTGAATGTTTTCATGGTCGATTGTTTTGGAAAAGACCCTCATTTTTGGATTGTAAATAACTATTTTGGAGCTACCTTGATTGAGAAGTCTTGTTCATGACCTGAGACAAAGTTTTTTTTTTTTTTCATTAAAGGCGTGTGTGAATGGATCTGAAGAAGAATTGCTTATGATTTTATCTCATGAATGGATTTTGTAATGAGTGAGAGCCTCTGAATCTATTTATAAGTTATCTGATTCAATATTTTTATGAGTTCTTGTCTTTAATGATGAAAAGTAAATCGTTGTGTTAATATGTGGTTGATGATTAGAGTGAAGGAAACTATTTTTCTTGCCATCGTTTATCACATGTATATTCTCTTTCGATAATTGTATCTCAGTTAATAATTGTAACACCATCAGGTTAATGTATTAGGAATAGGCTTGTTGTAGGTGTAAGAATCATTGTCTGCATGTTTGAGCACGTGGGTTATCCCAAGCTCAGCCTTCTCCAGTAGTTAAGATTTCCCACTTTGTTACCCGGTTGGATTATACCATCTTTTATCTTGTATCAGACCCACCTAGAAGAGAAAATACAAAAAAAAGAACGTTCAAACTGAAGGAGGAGCTTTCACTAGAAAACATCCTGGCAATCACTACATAAAGCCCATTGATTAATTGGTCGGATCGCAAGATATGGAGAATCATTCCACCATTAAACACTACATAGTATAACTAGGCCTCAGTGGTGGGTTTGGTTCCTACTATTTATTTAAAGGGATTTAGGAACCCTCAATAGAATTAGCGCTAGAAGGAGGGCCTGAAGATGAATGGTTGACAATATTTTTTACAAAAGTTTTTACACAGCCTGTAGATTCAAAACATCCCACATGCATGGCTAATAATTCCCAAGACAATCCACACACGTTGAGTAATCCCGAAATGAGTAACTCACCCCAGCCATAGGAAGAACATCTATTCCCTGATATACCTTATTCTCTTCCTCACGAGGAGTTGAACCAATTCAGAAGAATCACAAGAGATTATGCCCGACAGATCGTTTCACTACCCTTAGCTCTGTTACTTCCTCAAAGAAAACAAGTAACCAGAACAGTGGTAGAGTCCCTCGACTAGGTTTTTGTGCACACAGTAGAAGACCTGATAGATTTTTCTCTCATTGAAATCGAACATCCTCTTAATATAATCCCCGAAACACTAGCTGACAACTTCTCCGAGCCCAATGATTTTTCTGATGAGGAAGGGTTTAAATTTGAATGCTCAGTTTCAGGATCGAAGGACATGGAAGATAACAATGATCATAATGAATAAAGGGGAAAACCACCTTAGAATAATCAACCTTGGTTGTCTAGAGATGCTCTGGCCATCCCTGGATGAGTACATAACCTTCTCGGACATCTAGAGAAGTTACTCCCTAAATTTGGCCCTGAAACCTCAGGATTGTCTGAAGACCATATCAAAAAATTTGTACTAGCTATTAGACTGATGAATATCCAACATGAAGACATAGTATGCAGGCGTTTCCCCTATACTTTTGAGAATTCGGCCTCCACGTGGTATTTTAACTTACCTGTAGGATCCATAACCAGTTGGACGAAGTTTTAGAAGGATTTTCTAGATAAATTTGCAGAAGAAACCACTACAGGAGCTTTGATGGCCAAGTTGTTCACCGCCACCATGAGTTCAAAGAAGAAGTTTAAAGACTTTAACCAACGGTTCACCACTATAATAAAAAAAATTCAACCCGAAGCTAAACCTACTCGGGAGTTGCAAATTGAAGTATATGTTAATGCTCTCCGAGCTTCTATTTCCGTGTTGGTGAAGAGGGTTGCCAAAGCAACCTTAGCTGAGAATTTTGAAGAAGCCAAAACAATATAATTTCAAATGAAGGGATGTAAAGAAGGGCAGGTCTCACCAGTTAAGAAGGAAGTTCAACCTCCTCCCAGGAGAGGACTCCTATTGACTAGACCCCCAAGAAAACAAACAGAACAAGGTCCCGAAAAAGGAAGTGGAGACATAGAATACCTACAACGTATGGTTAAGAAATTGTCAACAAAATCATAGACATGAAAAGAAGTGCAGGGGAAGGAAACCAAGGCTAGAGGCCCTATAAACCCCTTTTTAAAAGAAATCCACCTTTCAAGGAAATTGAAACCCCCCCAACCAACTTAAACATCAATCTGGGAAATATAGCATCTGACTCTTTCTGTACCTATCACCAAGAAAAACACTCTGAAAGAGACTGCCCACAATGGGTGCATGCCATGAATTTGATGGCCAACCAGTTTCTAGATGAGGTTTCCCTAACCAAACAATCAAGTGTCTCAATTATAAATAGGGATGATCAGGAAGAAGTTGATCCACCAGAAGAAACAACCATGTTAATATGGGACCCTGACCTACCAATGTCTTCCGATGACCTGTTTGAATTTCAAGACCCACCCGCAAAAGTCTTGGCTATGCAAACACGAACTAGGGATCAACCTATCTCAAACGACCTTACTATGGCCCAAACTTTGGAGGGAAAACCAACTCCCAATCACCCGAAAGAACCTTCTTTTTCCCCGAATAAATCCTATAAACATCCATACACGAGAATCACCCAAGCTAGACTACAACATAGTAGAAGACTTGAAAAAGTTGAAGGCAAACATATCGGTCATGGACATGTGTAGAATCCCTCAACAAAAGGACTTTTTGTTACAAGCATTGAAATTAGTAGAAAATCCTACAACAAGCACTGATCAAGGGGAAAATCCAGCCCCCTCAGATCAAAGGAATAAACCAACTGTGAACGCCTGCTCTGAAGATAAGAAGGGGAAACCTTTTGCCCCACAGTTCCTTTTGACATTTGAAGTCTTCAACAGAAACCTCCATAATTGTTTGGTTGACTCAGGAGAATCCTCTAATGTTATGCCTTTGTCTATATGAAATAAAATAAACGAAGTCCCTCTCAAAAGTGACAAACATGTGATACAACTAGATAGAACCCAGGTGAAGGTTATGGGAGATATCAAAGATGTAATGATCAGAATAATGACACACCCTAAATTTGTGCAAGTAATTGACATCATTGTAGTAGAGATACCAAAAGCTTATGGATTGTTATTGAGTCGAGATTGGTATGACAAGTTAAACAAATACTTTAGTATAGACTGGGCTCACCTTTGGCTGTCATTAAAGGGACACATGAATATGATCAGAATTGATAGGGAAAGATATCTAAAACACATCGTCACTGACCTGGAAACCCTTAACAAGCCCTCATCGACAGATTTTCTCATGCTAGGCAATTATTTCTGTGACATTGATTTCAGGAATTTCTCCCCCCTCTCATCTGATGTCCCTCTTACTCAAAACTCTGAAATGATTTTTCAAGAAAACTTGTCGACAACGACAAAGGAAACCCTCTTCTGTCAAGGACCTGCATTAGAAATCACAGAACAAATAGGAGAAAAGGAGGAAAGTGGTAGGAAAAGAGAAACTGATAACTTTTTCTCAACAATTTGGAACTTATACTTTGATGGATCTAAATCACAAGAAGGGTTGGGGGCAGGGTGCATCCTCATTGATCCAAAAGGTAAACGAAATTTCTTGTCCTGTAGACTAGAATTTGAATGCACAAACAACACCACTGAGTATGACGCTCTAGTACAAGGGCCAAAGAAGGCCATAGAATTAAACGTTAGTGAATTGAAGGTTTTTGGAGATTTTGAAATCATCGTTAGACAAGTAAGGAACACTATACATTGTAACTCTCCCTACCCGAGGAATTACCAACAGTAAGTGCACAAATTAATAGAACATTTTGAAGCCTTTAACATTAAAGCGATCCCCAGAACAAAGAACACTCTTGTTGATTCTGTGGCCACTGCTGCCTCAATACTATCACCTCTAGAATACTATGAAGCCTCTCGGTTTACTATGGAGCTACTCTACAAACCATCAATGCCCAATAATATTTCTAATTGGAAGGTCTTTGAAGGAGACAAACATATCATAAAAATTTTGACCAATTAAGATAATTTTAAAGACTTGGCTATTAACGATGAAGTATTTCATGAGAAATTAGCAAAATATGATCCTCATACAGATCAATCGACCGACAAACCAAGGTCTCACATGATACCGAAAGGGGTATCTAATTTATAAAACCTTTTTGACTTAAGAGAAAGTTTCAAAGGGTCCACTAACACAAAGACGAGGAGTTCTTGTCCCATGCACGAAACTATAAATCTGGGAACCTCAGAAAACCCCAAGAATATAAATCTAGGCAATACATTGTCCAAAGAAGAAAGGAAGTCCTATCTCAAACTTTTCAGTAAATATCAAGATGTATTTGCATGGTCCTATCAAGATTTGAAGACTTATGATACTCGTATCATTCAACACACAATCCCGTTAAAACCCAAAGTAAAACCCTTCCAACAGAAGCTCCAAAAGTACCACCCATCCATGGACCCCCTCATGTGTCAAGAGTTAAAGAAGTTTCTAGATGCTAAAATTATCTTTCAGGTTAGACATTCTTCTTGGGTAGAAAATTTGGTTCCTGTCAGGAAAAAGTCAAGAGAGATCCGCCTATGTGTAGATTTCAGAAACCTCAACAGAGCTTTAGAAAAGGACAACTACCCAGACCCACCAATGGAGAAACTCTTATAGAATGTGTCTGGCTCTGAGATTTTCTCCCTGCTGGACGGTTTTTCAGGTTACAACCAAGTTCTAATTTCATAGGAAGACCATATGCAGACTACCTTCTGGACCAAGTGGGGAACTTTCACTTATAAACGTATGCCCTTTGGGCTAATCAATGCAAGGGAGACCTTCCAAAGGGCCATGGATGTAGAATTTTGGGGACTAATCAACAAGTGTGTAGTAGTCTATTTGGATGATGTGACTATGTATTCAAAGAACAGAGAAGATCACATCCAACAGTTAACCCTGATTTTCGAAAGGTGTAGGAAATACGATATATCTTTAAACCCTAAGAAAACTATCTTCGATGTCGAGGAAGGGAGACTACTAGGTCAAATTATATCTCAAGCAGGGATTCGCATAGACCCAGAATGAATTAAGGCGATAACCCAGCTTCCCTTACCCCATAACAAAAAGTCTATGAAATCCTTCTTTGGGAAGATCAATTTTGTGAGGAAGTTCACTCCCAATTTACCTAAAACCATCAAACCCTTACAAAAAATGATCCGCAAAGATGTTGAATTTAAGTGGGATGAAAAATGAAAAGTTATTTCAGCAATATTAAGACTGCAATATCTCAGGCCCGAGTGTTGCAAAGTCCCAACTTCGGAAAAGATTTTTTCCTCTATACTTTTCCCTCCAACCAATCGTTAGTTGCAGTACTAACTCAGATTGATGATGACAACAACGAGGCCCTAGTATCATTTATGAGCACTAATCTCCAAAGGGTCGAACTAAATTACCCTGCTATAGACAAGCAGGCTTATGCAGTATACAAGGCACTGAAACACTTCAGATATTACATCCTAAAGAATTATACCAAAGTCATAGCGACTCACCCTGCAGTCTAGATGGCGGTAGTCCAAGAATTTGATCTAGATATAAAACCTGCTAAACTGGTTAAGGGACAAGGGTTATGCAAACTGGTAATTGAAGCCTAGGACCAAGTAAATGAAGATCATGGATGGCAGAACGAATTGGCCTTATGGTTTGGTGAAGCCTCATAAGTCTCCTCGGGGCAAGAGTCTTGGTACGAGAAACTGACTTATCTCCTGCATCATGGAACTTGCCCAGAAAACCTAAATCATAGGGAAAGGAGATCCCTCGGGTTAAAATCAACACAACATGGCCTCATAAATTTAGTGCTCTTCAGTTTTAATTATGATGGGGTACTTTTAAGATGTCTCAAATGTGAAGATGCAGACAAAGTTATGAAGGAGCTCCATGATGGTCTTGCAGGTGGAAATTTCACAGGAAACACCATTGATCATAAAATACTGAGAATTGGCTATTATTGGCCTACTCTATTCAAGGACACTCACACATACTTTAGGAACTGTAATACATGTCAAATAAGCGCGGGGAGGGAAAAGAGAGCAGATGTACTGCTCCAACCTGTGGTTGTCTCCAGGCCATTCGAGCAATGGGGGTTAGATATCATAGGATAAATTACACTGAGTTCCTCAAAGCAACATAGATACATATTGACTACCAAAAAATATTTCATGAAATGGGAAGAGGCCATCTCTCTGATTCATGTGAACGAAAAGGTGGTGATCCAATTCATAGAGCAACAGTTGATCACCAGGTTTGGGATGCCTTCCATCCTTGTCTTTGATAATGCGGCTTACTTTTATTCCACCTTATTAACAGAGTTTTCTCTAGACAAAGGAATCATAATCAGATACTCTGCAAACTATTATCCATGGGGGAACGGAGTGGCAGAATCAACCAATAAGAACCTAGTGAGGATATTAAAGAAAATAGTTGCATACAACCAAAGGAATTGGCACAGTTCACTCCATAATGCCTTATGGGCTGATAGAGTAACACCCAAGGAAGCCATAGGAAATTCCCCATACTTTCTGGTATACGGACATGAATCCATCCTCCCAAACGAGCTATATCTTGCATCTCCTCAACTTGCTCAGGATTCTAGAGGACAACCCTCATCAGTCATACAACAAAGAATTGATACCCCCCTCATGCTGGAAGAAGAAAGGAAGAAAGAAAAATCAAAGTTCATAGCTCATCAACAGATAGTTAAAAGGTGGTTTGATAAGAATAAGGCTAAAGATAAGAATTTTGAAGTGGGAGACTTAGTCCTAAAATGGGACAGAGCAAATGAGCCGAAAGGAAAACATTCTAAGTTTTAGAATCTATGGCTCGGACCTTTTCAGGTAGCCGATAAAATTGGGGTAGGTACGTATCAGTTGTAGAATCTGAGGGGGGAACCTGACGCCCTCCCAGTGAATGGCCAAGCCCTAAAACAATATTTTGATTAAAAAAAAAATTGCGTATTTTCACGATGTTTTGTTTCGACTGCGGAATGCACTTTTGTTTTTGTTTATTTCTATAGTACTTCTACACTTTTGAAGATTGTGTTTAGCAAGACAATGGTTGACCTCAATTCATGCGATATGACGAACTATGTTCCTGACTCATCACTCACACAAAACACAAGAAGCGTTGGGAGATCTACGGTTGTTTTAAAAGGTGTTCTATCTAACCTGCAGGTGAAAAACCTTGGGAAAATGATGAAGTGTTTTCCTGGTGGTATGGTAAAAACTTAAGAGAAATATGGTAAGATGGAAAGGACTCTATGTACCTCAAAGACAGAGCTAGCAAAAAAATCACCTTAACCATCTCATTTTGCAAATAACAGACGTCCTCCTCTCCCACTCGCTCAGGGCATTCTGCCAAAATAAAATCAACCATATCAAATGAGTGCACGGTAGGAAAGGGTATGCAGATAACTCTGTCGGGGCTATGGATGCTCGCTGGTAGCGAAGCAAGGTCTGTGACGTCGAGGTGAATATGTCGGGGCTATGGACACTCGCTGGCAGCGAAGCAACACCATAGCAAGTAAATAAGGATAACTAAAGGGCTTGGGGCTAGTGAATGATTTAATCAACTCTTGTCAAAAGGGGCATTAGTCAGGGTTGCAAGAAATGAAGGTGGAATAAAGGTTGAAAAAACCCACAGGCAGGCCCGGATGCATCAACTGGGGAATTTCAAATGCAAGGATAAAAGAGGCTTTGATAAAAAAGCAGTTAAGTTCTTATCTAGATTTTGCATTAGTTGAGCCCGAGGTAGAAAAAAAGATTCTGCTTTCACCCAGTAAGTCACCATTTGTTGAGCACTCAACACACCCTAAAAATCCTCTAGCAAATTTTTGCTTTTTTGGGTACCACTTGAGTCAGATTCCCATCGATGTCCCAAAGACCCGAATAGCCAAAGTCCCAAAGACCCGAAGTTCTGAACTGCCAAAGATTCCAAGTAACGAGAGACTTCCACGTCACTTCGGGCCCATACTACTTCGAGAGAACTTCATTCCTCACATTCCAAAACTCCCAAACACTGAAGTGTCAAAGCATGTGGAACACTCATCAGTCATGACATGTGACACTCATTCTAGGTCATTTGGTTGTGTCATTCGCCCATTTCCACATGACACGTGTCACCCTTATTTCCATGACACATCAGCAGTCGTGACATCATATGACATCAAGCCACCACGTCACTCCAGGCTCATACCACTACATGAGATTTCCAAGCACGACATTCATAAACTCCGGAAGCCTGAACACCCGAAGTCCTGAAGTGAATCTAGACCATCCATCGATATACGTCGCTTCGGAGGCTTGGCCGAGAAAAGAGATGAAAACTCCTTAATACCTAACTCCCGAAGTGAATCTAGACCATCTAGAGCCAGAGGCCACATGGAGACAGATCTCTCACTTCAAAAATACGACAATCCGCAGAATGGTAAGAACTTTGCATTACAAAGTCCCAAAGCCCGAACTCCCGAATTAATTGTGGACCATTGATCTCAAATAAACCAACAACATTGATCCTTGCAACAAGTATGGAATGAATATCACCAAGATCATAGATTGCGACACAATCGATGACCACACTGCATTGTGGGGACATAAAATGCTCTAACGTTAATTTTCCAAAGAGGTCCCGCAATTGGAACCATGGTATTGTTGGAAGGGTACATGTAAGCTTGTGGGGGATTGCGGGCCCAAAGGTAGTGTGGACCCAAACCACCCCCGACAACTTTGACAATCACATCTTTACCATCCATCAACAAGGAAACATGGAGGCAGATCATTCACTTCGACGATTTTCCTCCGGGAGATTTCAAAGCACAAAATTTACAAACTCCCGAAGCCGAAATTCCCAAAGTGCAACTGGATCATCCAGATCTAGAAGCCACATGGAGGCATATCCATCACTTCGGAAGTAGGATACTCTAAAGGATGGTAAGAACTATGCATTGAAACTTCTGAAGCCCGAACTCCTGAAGTGATCACGGACTGTTGATCTCAAATCAACCAGCACCATTGATATGTGCAACAAGTAAGGAAGGAATATCACTCGGATCACAGATTGTAATTAGATCGACAGCCATAATCCATTGCGGGGACGTAAACTGCCCGGATGCTAATTTTCCAGAGTGGTCCCGCAATTGGAACCATGGTATTTTTGGAAGGGTACGTGGCAGCTTATGGGGGATTGCGGGCCCAAAAGCAGTGTAGACCCAAACCACCCTCGAAAACTTCCGCAATCACATACTTATATGACACCACACCACCGCGTCACCTCCACATTACCACATCACCTCCACTCACACTCCCACTACCGCTCAACTTTAGCCACTTGTTCTCTACCTAACTCCCATGTTGTTCGCCTCGGTGAAATCCCTTTTCTCCATATCAACAGTTCTTATCGCATCCCATACCCCCTGACCTTTCTACCTTTAATGGTGGGGGGGTCTGGGAAAGTAGTTTCCCCACCGCAAGGCCCTACCTAATGTGGCGGCTCCTCAGGATTTCGGACCCACCCCTCTCTAATCCGCTTACCACCTACCTCCCCCTACATGATATTGTTGGATTGCCTCTCAATACCACCCCTCTCACTGCGCACCATATTTCCTCCACTCACGCATGTCACTTCCACTCCCCTCCACTTCATCTACATCCACGTCATCCACCTTCATGCGTCATGTCTTCTTATTGGATGCTCGCCTCCACGTCTTCTTGTTCACAACCAGTTCATCACATTGAAAGCGAGGAGAAGGGTCAATTACAGTCGAGATGGAGTGTGTTTAGCTTCCAAAATATCAGACACAAACAGAGAGTTAAGTATTAGTCATAGGTCGACGCAAATTGGTTCCAGAACACTTCAGAAAAATCCCTCTTCCTCAAGCAGAAATCTACTCATGCAGCCAGTTGTCTCCAGTGGCCTTCAACAACTTGCATTCATGCCATTACTCAACACAGAGCTCTGCTTTGTCACTCTGAGGCCTATTTTTTGTCGAGTCAGTTCCTCCAGCACATGCATTAGTTCTGTCTCATAGACAATAGTGGTTTTCAATTGATTAATTCCAGCATTTTCTTAGATTAGATACTGTTGGCGACGAAAGTCACTCCTGGATTGCTATCAGGAGCAGAACCTGACACCCATTAGTTCTTATGTCACAGTTTGTTTATAGATGGGGTGACCGAACGGAAGCCAACTCAAAACGATATCATTCCAACTCTAAACTAGGCCAGGCATGCATGGGTGAGTGAGGTCTTTATAAACTTCAGACAGTGAGTGTAGTAAAGGGTGAACGGATGGAAGACTTGTATGGAAGGAGTGCGAAGGTCTGTTACAAATGACAGGTTCCTAACAGACTATAGAAGAAGGCATCCAAACGCAAGGTCTTCGTTCACCTAAATACAAAAAACCAGAGAATACCATAATGCAACGATAAATCATTTATCATAACATAACTGTAATAATTCGCGCGACTTAGTCAGTCATGAACTCTCTAAGCATGAGACGAAAACTAGATGGAACAAGAAAAACTGTCTGTCATAAACGAGATATCTCAAATACAGATGCAAAAGCTGAAAATTAGAATAGCTGCTAAAACATTACAGTAGTGAGCTCTGCTCAACCCTCGATGATTACAAAATGGCAAAAATGCCTACATATATTCTTCCCTTCCTTTCGCCCAGCAGAGGCGTCTCAAAACTTTCAATGGATGGCGTCGCCTCAATCAAATATGGCTTGCATTGTTCTGTCATACGCTACCTTTAATTCAGCATGACTCGCGCCAGGGGGTAGTTGAGCCCTTTAAATGTTTATCTGGCGTGTACAGGTTCCCCTGGTGAGTTGGAGACTCGGCATGGCTTTCCTGAAGAGAACTGGTACAAGGGACCCTCCTGAGTAAATTTCAATCGGGACCTCCATACTCTGCAATAAATGGGTGACGTGAGGCTTCACCCACCCTCTTTCTCCTTTATCCATTCTGAGCAGGTATCGGGATCCAAATCTCATCGGGCTGGAGTCGGCAGAGCACAGAGCCCCCCTTCTGAGAATTAATTCGGCACCTTTGGCCAAATGAAAACGAAAGCGCCCCACTTCAGACCTCCTCTCTTATGACCAGGCATCAGAACCATGGGCCTGGTCCTGAGTGCTATCAGGAATTCGAGGTTCGGGATTTCAAAATGCAAAAAACAAGGGGTGCTTGCTCCTCGAAACTTCGATACCCGATTCGCGATGAGCTCCACCTCAATGAGCTAGCCCCTACCGGCGGGAACCTGATCCATATGATCTGCTTCCGAGTGACCGTAGTCAAACCCTCCATCGGAGTTTCGGCATTCACGATGTCATGATTCACAAGTCCTCTAGACTCGCGAATCTTCGATTCCCGATGGCTCCTTCCGTGCTAGCCCTTTGACTAGGCCTTGGTCCAACTGACCACCACCATATGCCCTTGACCATCTCCATCAGGGTTTCGCGGTTCACATTTTTGAAGTGCACGAACTACTCGTCCCCAAGATCCCCGATATCCCGATGGCTTCAAGTTCTCCGATGGGCACTTTCTTGTCGGGAATTTTCCGATGACGCCGATCTCCTGCCACGCGTCCCTTCTCAGGCAGACGGTCTAGATCTCCTTCGTTGTTCCGTGCGTCCATGATCAGGCTCGCTTGACGTTTATGGTTGTGGCCTTTGAATAAATCTCACATGACCAGCTTTCAAAATCCCACCTCTATGTGTTTACATCAGGGGTCTCAAATCGGAGAGGAAAACATCCCTGTGCAGGAAATGTCTCTAACAGATACAAGAGTGGTTTTCTGTGTGTGATAAGAACCACTCTTGATAATTAAGTCTAGTGTCATAGTCAAATTTAATAATAAAAAATTACAAACAGTTACCTAAAATTAGATCCCGGTCCCCTAAGGACGAGAACCTCTACAACTCTGTTAAATAGGGGGTCTTTGAATGTTTTCATGGTCGATGGTTTTGGCAAAGACCCTCATTTTTGGATTGCAAAGAACTATTTCGAAGCTACCTTGATTGAAAAGTCTTGTTCAGGACCTGAGACAAAGTTTTTTTTTGTTTTTCATCAAAGGCGCGTGTGAATGGATCTGAAGAAGAATTATTTATTATTTTATCTCATGAATGGATGTTGTAATGAGTGAGAGCCTCTGAATCTATTGATAAGTTATCTCATTCAATATTTTTATGAGTTCTTGTCTTTAATGATGAAAAGTAAATCATTGTGTTAATATATGGTTGATGATTAGAGTTAAGGAAACTATTTTTCTTGCCATCGTTTATCCCATGTATGTTCTCTTCTGATAATTGTATCTCAGTCAATAATTGGAACACCATCAGGTTAATGTATTAGTACTAGGCTTGTTGTAGGTGTAAGAATCATTGTCTACATGTTTGAGCACGTGGGTTATCCCAAGATCATTCTTCTCCAGTAGTTAAGCTTTCCCAATTTGTTACCCGGTTGGTTTATACTAGCTTTTATCTTGTATCAAACCCACCTATAAGAGAAAATACAAAAAAAAGAACTTTTGAACTGAAGGAGGATCTTTCACTAGAAAACATCATGTCAATCACTATGTAAATCCCATCGATTAATTGGTCGAATCGCAAGATCTAGAGAACCATTCCACCATTAAACGTTGCAGAGTCTAATTCAGCCTCGGTGGCAGGTTTGGTTCCTATTGTTGAGTTAAAGGGATTTAAGACCCCTCAACAGTTTGATAGATGGGAGTTGTATAGGGGAGGGTTATTTTTAATGTTTTCTCCTCATTTTATGACTTTATCCTAATACGATGGATTGTTATTTAATATATTTTACATAAGAATCACCTTATGAAAAGAAAAATGTAAAAGAAAAAAGTTTTAATCTCTCTGTATATATTGTTTTAAAATTTTAGTGTTTTAAAAGTTAAATATCAAATTAATTTATTGGCAATGCCTAATTAATTTTTAAGTAATGTTAAATCCAAATTTAAACTTTGTACATCTTATTGTATTTATTACTGCTTAAATAATGCAAAGTGAATTTAGATTTTTTAAACAATTTGATAAGTATATTATTTTTATTTTTATTTATTTTTAATTTAAACATTAATTTATTTTGTTTTTAAATAATGAAAAGCGAGATTAGATTTTTAAAAATATTTGATAAGTATATTATTTTTATTTTTATTTATTATTAATTTAAACATTACTTTATTTTGTTATTTTCATTTATTATTGTGAAGATAAATATTTGTATTTATTATTAATTTAAATAGTTTCTTTTGTTATTTTAATTTATAGCATAAATATAGCATACTTAGTAAATCCCGAGCTTAAAAGGGTCAGGAATATTTATAAATAAAGACCTCATTCCCGAAGACCAAGTTGAATTAAGGAAGGAAGTTCAAAAGGTAAAAGAAGCCAGGAAAGAAGGAAAATGGGCAATAATTAGAAATCGAAAAGCTATTGTTAGGGAAAGAGACCACAAGGATAATAATAAATAGGAATTTGGGACACTCGGGATCCTTTTTTGGAATTGTCGTGGCTTTCCATGGCACAAATGTCCTATGATAAGTTGGATCCCTAGTGATATTGATATTATCTGCTTGGTTGAAACTTGGGAGCATGAGGAGTCTAAGGTCCCTAACATGGAAGGATTTGTCTTGTGGTCGGCATGGAACAAAAAATCCCACCGTAGAGGGATAGGAGGCATAGCTTGTTATATTACAAAGAGAATTTCTCCTCACATTCAACTTCATAAGATTTACCCTCTTAATCAATACATTTGGATAGAAGTTTCAAACACCAATGCTAAGAAGATGTATATAGCAATTTGTTATTTTGCACCTATTAATTCTACTTTTTATAAGAAAAATAATCTAGATAAAAATTGTCCCTATAATAATTTAGAACAAGATATTTATAATTTGAAAAAAGAAATTGTCCCTTTATAATAATTTAGAGCAAGATATTAATAATTTGAAAAAGAAGGTACATGCTCCTGTTAGGAGAATTTAATGCTAGGATTGAAACTAAACAAACTACTCTTTAAGTAATCACTCCTAAATCCAATCCATCTCTTTATATAATATCTACAAAAGAAGCTCAAGACCTAATTGAAAATTTGTTTGGTACTGAGTTGGTTAATCTATGTAGCTCTCAAGACCTAATAATTTGCAATGAGTAATGAAGGGCCGAAACCCAACTAGATGACTTGTATTCATGGGCTAGTAGTAATGTTGTAGATTATGTGATATCCATATCCGTGTTTCCAACCAAATAACAAATCCTTTTGACCTTTTAAATGACCACAAACCCGACTATGATCATAGACCATTAACACTAACTCTAAACTTTTCCATTTGTTAGGAGCACCATTGAGAGAATTCTGGTAATCAAAGGATTTTGCGCTTTTGAAAAAGTAAAGTTGACATTTTCTCAAAGTATTTAAATAGTAAATTAAACTCCAACTTATAAGGACAACATTGAAAGAACTCATCATGATTTTAGAAATACCCTTTCCACTTATATTAACAAGTTATATTTCGAGGTGTCCTATAATAAGACTAATAGAATGACCAACCCCTTGGTATGATAAAGAAATGTAAAATTGTTAGGAAATCTATTAGGGATACTTCTAATGGTTTTAAACTCACAATATCAATACGCATGCCCCTACTTAAAAGGGAAAAAGGTACTATATCAATAAAAGGAAAAGAGAAACTTTCACAACTATGTTGGATCCTAAGAAGTTATGGAGCCAACTAAAATCTAATACTAAAGAAAATAATAGATTCCCTTAAGGACTAGAATTCCTACCTTAAAAGTCTTCCTACGAAATTCCTAGTTCCATGGACAATATATTCCCATTAAACCTCCTACAAAGGAAGAAGTTTTTCTTGAGATGACATAGTGTTCGGTTAGCGTCACAAAATGGAAGCTAAGGACATTGGGGCTACATTGAAATTTTGAAAATCCAGGGCCAATCCTTTATCCCTCACATACACAAGCCTTCAATTTAGTGCTATAGGGAGCTCTCAAACCTTGGACGCAAAGCCTCATTGTTCCTATTTTTAAAAATGGGGATAGAAACATTCCCTCTCTATATAGGACCATTATGATTACCCAGATTTTAGCCAAGATTTATGGAATATTTTAGAAAAGAAGACAGCCTTTGGCTAGAAAGTCACAAGAAAAGAGCTAAAGGCTAGGGCTTTGGTTTAGATAGCATTAACCTGTGGACCATCTTGTTACCTTTAGGATCATTTCAGAGGAGTTCCGCAATACTAAAACCACCTTTTGTTATTTTGTTGACTTTTGCAAATCTTTTGACATGGTTCCCAAGAAAACTCTTTGGAATAGGTTGAAGAGATAAAAGTTTCTCGAGTTGAGGGCTGCTTCAATAAGGATGTATAAGAATTTTATTGATAAGTTTTAAACATTGGGGGATGGTCAAAAGAGATTAACCGCAATATCGGGTTAAAACAAGGTTGTCCTTTGTCCTCACCCTTTTTGGCATATATTGACAAGTTAGAAGAATTCTTGGAAAGCAAAGCGTGTCGTGTCTACTTTCACCGGTATAGTCATCAATCTTTATATTTATGTCATGATATCATTCTTATATAAGGAGTCCCCATGATCTTGAAAACTGTGTCCACTAATCCTCAAGGATTTTGCTCCAATATGGGTAAGGATCATAATATTGGACAAGACTATGTCATGATTATTAAACTGTCAAGATCCCCTTTATGATACCTGTATATGAAAACAACAACTTGGAGGAAGTGACTTTACATGTATTTGAATTCATATTCACCACAAGCTCACTCCAAGAATTATAGCATTGAGAAAGGATTATTGGGGATGAAAATATTATTATGGGCTTGAAAACAATTCGTAATTCACCGATCTTGAGTTGGATGAAAAAGAAACCTCTTGAGACTCTTTTGTTACACCTCAAGTATTATTTGCGATGAAGTTCCCGAGGTTGTAGTATCTCGCGGGAATCTCGAGAAAGATAGAGCAACAATATAAAAATCTTTTATAACCTATAATCTCAAAATTAGCGGAAATACTCTCATCCTATCCTCTTAGAACAACTTTATCCCATTGGAGAGGCTGCCATGACTAGATACTCAATGTATAAGAAATAAGTTAAACAACATGGAAGACAAGAAGTCACCTAAAATTGCTTCCAAAATCAAGTCATAACCACCACTTAATCGAAAGCGCCAGGATGGCATAAAGACGCCGGTCTTCTGCTCTTTTAAACTATTGGGGAATCGCGGAAGAAACAATTTTGCGCATAAGATACTATTAAAAATACAAATCAAAATTTAAGAGAAAATTTGGTGTGATAAAGAGATAGAGGAAAACGAAATTAAGGTATTATAAAGATGTAATCATCCTTAATCTAGAAGATAAAAATTATCTATCCGTTTTTCCAAATGTAAAGAAAAAAAGCGGCTATACGGAGCAAGAACAAATTTCAACAGCTCTATAGTGAACCGGGAGTTGGCCAATCTCAAAACGTCATGGGATGAAAGAGTGTCACAACGGTGACACTAAGAATGTTGAAGATAAAATCACTTCTCTTATATTGTCCAGCCTATTTCCATATTAGATCTCATTTTCAAATGTTTATCACACTCACCAACCTTTTCCTAATGTTAGCTTGTATATTTCTCGCCATAGCCGATATCAAAATGCATGGGTTAAAACCCACTTGTCCAGCGTTCGCCATAACGCCTTCGCGGGTAAACAAAGAAGCAATTTGCATCGCGTCCGTATGAGCGCTACCGTGATCAACGGGTTTCATAGCAATCCTTTTGACCCTTTGCCTTCACCTTTTAAGCCGAGGTCCGGACTGGGGCTTATCTCCGACGGCCCGCATGAGTGCTTTTTCCGGATCAACGTTGAAGATCATTCTCTACCCCCCGCTCTCTTTCTACCTTTTAAACCGAGGGGTCCGACCATGGATGCAGCTCCAACGCCACGATCGCGAAAGCACCTTAATCAATGGCGCCAAGCAGCCCCCGCCTCTCACCGTCTCTATGATTAACCGCGCTGCGGGTCCTCCCACGCCACTTCACTTTCTCCTATTCGCTTTTCCCCTGTTGCCATGTGTCACATATCCATTCCTCCTCTCTGGCTCACGTGACCTCCCCTTCTTTTCATCACCCACTCATCGCCTGCCATGCGTCCCGTTTCTTTCCACATCAGTTTCTCACCTGAAGGTGAGTCCGTTTCTCCTGCCTTCGCCCCATTTACTCCGGCCTGGCCCTTCCACGGATCATCCCCTATTCCACTCCTCTGTCCTCACTCTCACTTCTCACTTCCGTACTATGCGCGACGCCCTCCAATGTATAACCCTGTGCCATTCAATGGCTCCAGTATAAGTAGAAGTAAGTTCCTTATCTCGAAAGCCGAGTTGGTCAGCTGAAGACAATCCCAAGAAGCAGCTATTAGCGCTGCCAGGTGGTTAGACATCGCCGTATACATCGTCTCCGCCATAATGGGGACGTCCCGCAAAGAATTAAAAGCACGTCAAGTCACCGGATAAACTGTCAGAAAACTGATCGCGTCTGCCATAAGTTGCACGACCATTCAAAGATCGCAGCTCCGTGTTGTCAGAAGCCATGCGGACGCAAAGCCTTTAATGAAGTTTCTTGGTTACGCAGCTGTTGTTATTTTGAGTATATGTAGGCATTTTTGCCATTTTTGTATGGATCGATGGTAGAGCTAAGCTCCCGACTGTAAGTTTCAGCCATACTCTGGTTTCCTGGTTATGCCTCTGTGTTTGAGACTTCTTGGTTTATAACAAATAGTTTCCTTTCTTATCCATCTTGGTTTCATCTTTTGCCTGAGGATTCATAGTAGTGCAGCTTGTTGCAATAAAGGATTTGTTGTGGCGTTTTCGTGCCCTCTGGTTTTATGTATTTGAATGTAAAAGGATTTTGCGTTTGAATGAACTTCTTCTCCAAGTCTGTGATGAACCTGATGTTCATCGTGGATCACTGCGCCTTCTTGCATAAGTCTTCTACCTACTCACCCTTTTACTACGACTCACTGTTTGAAGTTTATACAAGACCTCGTTCGTTCATGCATGCCTGGTCCGGTTTCTGAGTTGAGATTGTATGGTTTCGAGTTTTCCTTCATCTGATCACCCTTTAAAACAAACCGTGACATTAAATCTGATGGGCTTCGGGCTCTGCTCCTGTTAGCAATCCAGGAGTGACTTCCGAACGCCAACACCTAACCTCTTAACTCAACAAAAGTATGGTGATCTTGGAAAGCTTATCTTAATGCTTTTCGAGCACAAAAACAAAATTCTAAAGAATCACAAGTAATCACTTACCCTCTTAAGGTCTGATAGAACAATTTGGTCTTACTGGACGTTAATCATCATCATCATCATCATTATTAAGAAGATAAACCACTTACCAACCCATGTGTAATTTTTATTATGATTTTATCTCTTTTTGTTCTATATATAAATGCTTATTTTCTCCATATAAATTTTGTATTTATAATTAATACATTACATATAATCAAAATTTCAATAGACTTTATAAATTTAATAAAAAAGTTCTTTTTTAATATTTTTTAAAAATAACAACTTTTAAAATGTATTACATTAAAATAATTATACTTAGTTTTTATAAATATATTTATAACTAAAATTATATACATTTACCCATACCAAGTATTTTATGAACTTAATGTTAACATGTTATTTAATAATAGTTCATGCAAATGTAAATTAATGCACATGTTAATATTTATGTATTACATTAAAATAATTATACTTAATTTTTATAAATATATTTATAACTAAAATTATATACATTTACCCACACCAACTGTTTTATGAACTTAATGTTAACATGTTATTTAATAATAATTCATGCAAATGTAAATTAATGCACATGTTAATATTTATGGAAAACAACTTTTCTCAATTCTAAAACGCCCATGCATTATTAAATCCATGGTCTATGGAATATACATTTCTCCTATCCTACATCTTATTTATGGTGAATTTGGTAGCATTACATGAAATATATGGACAAGGAGCACTTGCTCCATCGACTAAACCCTAAAAGGTAAAGTAGTTAGATCCTGGGATCGAAACGAGGGAACTTGTTGTTAAAATTTTGTGAGTTGATAAGGAACCACGAATAAATAACATTTTTTCATCCATCAAACAAGAAAAAGAAAAAATAAATAATTCAACAAGAAGAATAAAATTTAAATGAATGATTTAATGTTCTTGGAAAACAAAAAGTTGTGTTTAATGTTTTTATGATCGGATGTTGAAGTGAACTGGAGCTTAGGATTACCAATAAAAATCACAAGAATGGTGTTAAATGGTGTAATCTTGGAGAGGAGGAACAAGGCTGAGTTTAGAGTTTCTAATATCCAATATCTATTGATATTAATAAAAACATCTACAGAACATAGTAATATATTCAAAATGATGGCATACATCAATACTATGCTTGAATGCAATAAATCATACAATGAAGTGATTTTGCAATGAAGTATAGTGAATTTTACCTCCACGTCCGTGTCGTCAGTTTATGGGAAAGTGAAATTACATCCACCTCATTCTCTGTTCCTTCATCTCATTCTCAAAACTACCTCTACCTTATTCTTTGAGATCATCGCTACATCGCTTTCGTGATTACCACCTACACCCCTTCTTCCACCACATGTCATACAACCTTCCCATCATGCCTTCTTCAACCACATGTCATGCAATGTTCTGATCACCAATTATACCCTTCCCTCATCAACCTCAATTGTTACATGGATCAATCATATTTACCATTGACCTTGACGTTCCCGAGAATTCGTAATGAGCATGGGCCTTTCTGTGCCATAAATATGAAAAAGAATTTGTATTCGATCGGGCTAAGGAGGCACTTGCAAAGAATATAATACCACATGCAACCTAGCCATATGCAACTTCAACCATTCTCATTATTGAAAGTCCTATTTAACAGTGGAAAAAACATGTATTGTATGAGCAACTTGGTGTTCGAAGGAATATATTCTAGGAAAGAGCTAGAATGGAGTTTGCTATTAAAAATGGAGTAAAACTGCATACCTTTGATGGGAATGTAACCTTCATTAGTGAGCAGAGGAATGTCAAAATAAGCATAGAAACCACAAGCATTGGATTTCCAGAAGGAAATCCTGGAAATACCATATTTGTTGGTGATATGCTACATAAAAGAGAGGACATCATCTACAACCAGGAAAGAGATGGGATGAACATTAATGGTGGATTCTGAGGGATGATGTACCTATGGAAGTAGTTTGTGAAATATTAGATGTTTATATCGATCCATTACTCATCGTATTTAATGTGTTTCTTATCAAAACTATCCTAACAATGGATGAGATGGCTTGCAAGAATTATTAGCTGCAGATGACAACAAACACCTAGATAAGTCTTATTCCAACAGACCGCATCGCAGCATGACCACCACAGGGATCAAATCGTTAACTTCTTGGCAACTATATCGAACATCCATAGGACACACCTCTACAATCCCTTTTCCATTGGTTTAAGCTACTTCATTATATCACAATGACATTTCAACTTGGGCACTCTATCCCCAAGTAATTATTTACTATCAACAATATATCACAATGGAATTTCATTTTTAAATATATTGGTTATTTCATTATCACCATTATTTTCTTTGGGAGATCAAAGGTTCTTCAGATGCTAATATGGTGCAGGAAACAGTACATTGGGCACACTTGATAGATGGAAAATTCAAGGACATGATGGAACCAAACTCTGCAACGAATGAACAATAGGTGATAATTCTATGTTAATGAACATTATTCACTAGAAATATTATAGATTTATTAAGCACAAATGATAGATTCATTATTAATGTTTATTCCCCAGATTTCATGTTTTCACTACACCCGAAGATACAGAGCACCACAAAACTCTTAGTATTTATTAATCGACACTAAAATATTTAAGAGTTGGAAAGCCATTAAGAAACAAAGACAAGGAAGGTATCGAACCTATAGATATTTATAGAATATTTTGAAGCAATGGAACATTGTCCTAATTTTCGTGCTCATTAATAACAGTGGTTTCCTTGCAAAGGAATGATGTCACCCAAGACTGGGATGGGAGATGTGGCTTCAACCCTATAAATGTACATGATGATGTCGCCCAAGACCGAGATGTAAGATGTGGCTTCAACCCTGTCAACGTACATGAATTAGCCAAGTAGAAGTTTGTTAAGCTTTGCAAAGTGAAGCCACATATATGGTGTGAGAGCATGTTCACCGCACTAGTTGGAAAGCATGCATGAATACATTTGTAAACATAACGAACACCATTGATTGATGTGTAGAATTCCACAACTATTGTAGAAGTCCACGTACTTCCATATGTTAAATATAGTATGGGTCCAATTAAAATACTAGCATACCCGCAAAGTGGGGGAAAGGAAATGTCGAAAAAAACTGAGTAACATATGTCTTTATGACCATCATATTTAGTGAGAGAACAAATGATGAAACAAATAATATATAGAGAAGTGAATGACGTAATAAATTTTTCCAAGTATATAGTAAAAATAAAAGATGTTACACATGTATAAAATTTAATTCTAGATATCATCTAAAGTTATTTGCTACCCAGATAACAAATGATAATTTTTTAATGAAATAAAACAGAAGACAACTTTTAGTATATCCCCAAAGCGAGGGAAAGGGAACAACAAAGTGAATCACGGTAAGTTATGTTGTTCAAATATTGGGGGATTTGTTTTTTTATGACAATGAATACTTCAAAAGGTCTTGTAGCTAGGTAAGTGTGAATGCATGTACAATGGAAGGATGTGATGTAGGAGGTCTTGAGATGCCCATTCATCACTAAGTCAACCCCAATTAAATATTTCTAATGGAGCTTTCAAGAACAACACAATGGTGATATATAAAGAGAATCTTCCAAGGACTATTGGGGTAGGAGGAAATAGATGGTTGTTATGTATAATGACATTTTCATGTGTCACCGATGCAATTCAAATAGAGGTTGAAAACAACCAATTCAAATGAGCTCCATAATCCAAAGTGCATGAGAGAGTCATTGCTTCAAAAAATTGTAGTAGTAATGACTCATTCACTCCCAATGACAAGATCTCAAGAATGGAGTTCCATCCAAAGTGTGTGCAAAATTGTGTGCAAAATTCACCCATAGAAGGATGAAGAAAAACCTTCTAGTTGAGATGACTGTTGAAGCACCAAACCACCCGACTATTCTGTGTATGATTTCTCATTGTGATCAATATATCCACACAATTTCATTTAAAATATTCAAGACATGAACAATTAAATGGTTTCTTGCCTCTTCTATTTGAGTTATATAAACTTATGAAGATAACATGAGAAACACACTTATGGAGAAAAAATATAATCTGAAAAATAACAAACATTGATAATAAAATGTCCARTGATGGGTTTGGAGAGAATCATATAATCCCATTAACAAATATTATTGAAAGTTATAGAAGTATATTTTAATTGAAATTAATATAAAATTGCTCATTGATTCTGAAGTTATATTCTTTATAAGACATCACTTGCTTGTTCACTATGATGATTCCTACCAATCTGACCACATTGATTTCCCATATTCCAACATTTGACAACGAGGATTTATTTTCGTAACCATACTAAAACATACACAAAAGGAAAACTATAATATTGAAAACAATAAATGATATGTTGTAGAGTGGGTTCTTCCAAACACTAAATTTCAATGATATTCACACAACTTTATATACACCCAAAAATATTTGTGAGGGCTTAGTAGAAATATTTTCCAATGGTGGAGAATTTTAATGTATGTCAAGAGGTATTTTGTGTACATGATTCCACCTTCACATGCCATGATTTCAAGAATGAAATAAAATGGTGGCATGAACAAAATAAAGGATAATTTAAAGAAAATCCAAACCAAGACTCACATTTGTAGAGATGGATCTAATGAATAATGTTGAACTCAAATTTATCACCCTCCACTTTGTTCTTCAAGTAAAATACCATGTTTTTTCCATTTTAGGGCAGAGAATATGAGGCAAGAAGGTTGACAGGTATTCTCACATCTAGTCCATTTCATCTCAACTACTAGGTTTGTTACTGCATGTGATTCAAACACTGGGCAGGCGGTGTGTCAACGAAGCAATTATTCAAACACAATAACAATTAAGTGCATGCTAATAGGAGAAGAATCAAACCTTGAACCTTAGTGGTATGCTACTAAGAAAAATAAGGGAAGGACTAAACTTTATCTCCAAAATTGGAATTCCCGTCTTCTCCCTTGGCCTACTTCCCCCCAAGTTCATACCACACATAAATCTAAACCTAGAAATAACCAAATGAAGACTCCAATGTGTTGATTCCTCTATTTATGGGAATGGGGATTTGTCTCTTATTGTCAGTTGCATGTGCATTTTTTCTTTTGCTACTACTTTGGTGGATATCTTTGTCGGTGACATCTTCCTCCTTCCAAATTACAAATTGAAATCTCCAATGACGACGAATAGGTTGCAGATAGATAGATCAGAACAAATCCACATTAAATACTTAGAGAAGTTACATGTGTCCATTTAGGGCCCTCGATTTGTGAAATATAATCCATATGATCCATCCATTTCTAGTCAGTCCTCCATAGCATGCTAGTCATACGATGGCCATGACTTAGTTACCAATCGAAAACTTGCAATTTTGACTCTAGGATTATTTGGGCTAGGGCTATGCTCAAGGTTTGCAATTTGGACTCATAAAGTATAGATGTGAAATATAACAAAAATTCAACAGAAGGGGTTTACTATAGTTTTTCAAACAAAATTGATTTCCACAGATTTCTAAGGACTAATTCATGTACAATCTTGGAACCGGTCAGGAAAATTCAACCCTTGACACCTCAATCCAAACCATCATCTTGATCTAATGGTATTACACACAAATACTTTTGATATTCAACAAACCATTTATTCCATGGTCAAGGGACGAGATTTAGTTTTTTGTTACCTAACCCAACATACTCAATTGAAAAAAATCAGATTGAAAAAAATAAATTTGAATTTTCATCTAGCAAACCTATTTGAAATGCCCAATTCGAATTTCCAATTATAGAGCAACGTCTTTGCCTTATAGGTCTCCTTGAAAATGGGAAAATAACCAAGATTTTCGTTAGACTCTCCCCATGCATGAATTAATTACAAAATCATCTTTCTATGATCGACAATGGTGTGAGGATTGTCAATCATTTTTTCCATCTTGACCAAAACTCTCTTAGAAGCTACCTTGGAGAAAACCTTATCACATTTAATGGCACAAGTATCTAGGAGAATGAGAGACAAGTATTGAATAATGGGGTGTTTCACAATGATCCTCTTCTTAATTACCATAATGATGTCCTGATTGTTGAGTTTCCCACTATTGAGCATATCACAGAGCCTCAAATTTCCAACCTAGTCGGGTTCTTGGAAGTAGCCTCCTCCAAGATCTTGTCAGCCTATCTCTGCCCATTCATTTTTCTAGTCATGTTGCTCATTCTGATGCTCATCTTTCGACCCACCTTGACCCCTCACATCATGATGTTCTCTCAGAAAGAGTTGGATTTCTCCATTTTTAAACCCTCTTAAAACTTAAAACCTTGGTGCATAAATTGTAAGATTCAAGGCTTCCAAATGAAAAGAGAGACTACGAGCTCAACCATGGTTACGTAAACAAGATGCTACAAACCAAGGCTTGAATTTATTTGGCCCAGGAATGGTAAGAGGATAAGTGGACGAGGGCAATGGTAGTTTGCAAGACCTTATAATGAAGTGGTAGATGATGACTTGTGGATTGGTAGATGGGAGTTGGATAGGGGGAGGGTTATTTTTAACGTTTTCTCCTCATTTTATATGACTTTTCCCTAATAAGATGGATTGTTATTTAATATATTTTACATAAGAATCACTTTATGAAAAGAAAAATGTAAAATAAAAAAGTTTTAATCTCTCCATATATATTGTTTTAAAAATTTTGTGTTTTAAAAGTTAAATATCAAATTAATATATTGCCAATACCTAATTAATTTTTAAATAATGTTAAATCCAAATTTAAACTTTGTACATTTTACTAAATTTATTACGGCTTAAATAATGCAAAGTGAATTTAAATTTTTTTAACAATTTGATAAGTATATTATCTTTATTTGTATTTATTATTAATTTAAACATTACTTTATTTTGTTACAAAGTGAATTTAGATTTTTTTAACAATTTGATAAGTACATTATCTTTATTTGTATTTATTATTAATTTAAACATTACTTTATTTTGTTCTTAAATAATGCAAAGTGAATTTAAATTTTTTAAACAAATTGATAAGTATATTATTTGTATTTGTATTTATTATTAATTTAAACATTACTTTATTTTGTTATTTTCATTTATTATTGTGAAGATAAATATTTATATTTATTATTGATTTTGTTTTTGTTATTTTAATTTATTATAATAAAGATAAACCATTTATAAACCCATGTGTAATTTTTATTATGGTTTTATCTTTTTCTTTTCTATATTTAAATGCTTATTTTCTCCATATAAATGTTGTATTTATAATTAATACATTACATATAATAAAAAATTTAGTAAACTTAATAAATTTAATAAAAAAAATTGTTTTAGAATATTTTTTTTAAATAACAACTTTTTAAATATATTAAATTAAAATAATTATACTTAATTTTTATAAATATCTTTATAATTAAAATTATATACATTTACCCACACCAAGTGTTTTATGAACTTAATGTTAACATGTTATTTAATACTAGTTCATGCAAATGTAAATTAATGCACGTGTTAATACTCAAGGAAAAGAACTTTTCTCAATTCTAAAAAGTCCATGCATTATTAAATCCATGGTCCATGGAATATACATTTCTCCTATCCTACCGGTGAGAGACTAACATGAATTTGGTAGCATTACATGAAATATATGGACAAGGAGCACTTGCTCTATTGACTAAACCCTAAAGTAGTTAGATCTTGGGATCGAAACCAGGTCACTTCTTGTTAAAATTTTGTGAGATGATAGGTAGCCATGAATAAATAACATTTTCTCATCCATCAAACAAGAAAAAAAAGTAATTCAACAAGAAGAAGAAAAATTAAATAAATGATTTAATGTTCTTGGAAAACAAAAAGTTGTGTTTAATATTGACATTTTTATGATCATTTTGAAGTGAACTAGGGCTTGGTATTACCAATAAAAATCACAAGAATGGTATTAAATGGTGTAAGCTTGGAGAGGAGCAAGGCCAAGTTTAGACATTCTAATATCCAATATCTATTGATATTATTAAAAACATTTGCAAAACATAGTAGTATATTCAAAATGATGCCATACATCAATACTATGCTTGAATGCAATGAATCGTATAGTGAAGTGATTTTGCAGTGAGACCTTGCACAACCAATGCTAGAGTTATGGAGATCATATTCTATCGACAGATTGATATTTTGGGCGTAATGTTGAAGAATTGTAGTTGATAAACGAATGATAAATCCCCGCGGTTGAAACCCATCAGACCCGACATGCCTTCCAGTGCAGAGGATGAGAAACCAAGAACCACACCCAAATAAGTTGCCCTTATATTCGAAGGCCGAAGAGTAACCACATCACTAGCATGGTTTCCCTCCATGTTTGTGTCGTTGGTGTATGGGCAAGTGAAATGGAAGAGACGTTTGGCGTCGCAACCGTGGTTTTTTTCTATTACGACGCCAAATCGTGGTTTTTTTTATTATGCTGAAGGCATTCTTTTAAGGGGACGTTCATCTTGAGCCTTCGTTATGTCATCCTCCAATTAAAACCCACCATTGTTATGTTGTCCTCCAATTAAAACCCGCCATCTGTATCACATTTGATGAATGCCTGTGATGTTGTGCTTAATTCTTCTTCCATGGGCATGGGATGCATGATGTTGTGACAAGGATCCTATATCTATTCGCTCACGATACATAACCTTCTTGCAGCATTTAATAACCCATCAACTTCTGTTGCATGTGGGTTAGTTCCAACAGTGCACATTTAAAACTCATCCCTCCAACAAATCTCATCTTCCCAGCGTCTAAGAAGTGTAACTACTGCACCCAATCAAGAATTCGGTTTACGGCTGGTAAGTCGGTTAGCACTAAGTCGATCATGTGATCTTTTCCATTTTTATATATAAAGCCTTTGAATGGACAATATCCCTTTACATTATTAAATCTTTGCTCTAACTGCATTCTTCGTTATTCATCTCTCTCGCTCGATTTGAAGATCAGTTAAGCTAAGTATATCATGTAAGCTTAATGTGTAATTTTATTTTCCTTTAATGGCATTTTTCCTATATATATGTATTGTTTTATTCGTAATATTTATTTGTCTTCTTTTCCATTCATAATTGTTCTATGTAAGAACTGCTTCTTAGTTACTCCTAAATTTTGGACGTCAATTCACATATTTTCATCTATATGTAATTTAGAATAATTTATTCACATATTTTCATCTATATGGGATTCTGTACAACACACAATAACTTTTTTTTTATCAAAACTAAGAAATAAATCTTCTGCAACTTGCATACTTAATGCAGTGAAATAATTGTACATAAGCTCAGTTTGTTGATATATTTACATTGAACAAGGTTTTCATAATTCCCATAAATATGTGAAATTTAAAATTAAATTACCTTGGTTCATGCATTGTCTCTGTTTCGTTTCTCCTTACTGGCACATGCTAAATAACTTGTTTTTACCATTGTGCAAACAAGTTGCCTTTCTATTGTCGTTGCATTCCTACACCCTTTCCAAAATCCTTGCATCGATGGATACCTGTCAAGTTTACGCTCAATTAAAATGAATACCAATACCGAAAATGAATACCACTACCGAAGTAATCTCATGGGAATTCTTCAGTAAACAACAATATCGATTACCAAAATAAAAATAAATAAATCTCGCTAACTTATCCCTCCCCAATTTTCATTTCAAACATCGTTTGGAGCAAACGAAAATTCTCGTTAACTTATGGTAGCAGTGTTGTCCAGATACAGTTCCTACACAATGAGCTGTTAGAATTAAATGTTACTAATTGCATATTTAGAAATAAGATATATATATATATATATATAAACCTTTTTTTATTAAAGACAAGTGCGAAGGTCACGGAGACGGGAAAGATCAAGGAACGAATGACAAGGTCTGAAAAGCGGTCGAACGAGATTCAAAATAAGGTTACGGAGGATACTCAGGAGAGGTGAGTGTCCGACGATCAAATTTTATGTATCGGAATTTTTGACTGCAAAGCGTGTAAAACGGAAGAGAGCATGATGGGGCAGTTAAGCCACCGGTTTGTATATTTGTGGAATTCCGGGAAACTGGCTAAGTATGGAATAGGGAAACGGTCAGTCAGACTCATTTTCGGAATCGAGGATTGAAGATTTTGTGAATGGACCAACCCAACGACGCGCAAATGACATTCCATGATGTTTGAAATTAACACTTGGAAGGGATAATATAACCATCCATAAATTTTGGTTTTATATGTGTTAATGGGAGATCTCCTCAAATATTGGTTTAGCATTAACACTTTCTAATTGAATACTTAGAAATAAGATCCTATATATATTTTCTAATTGCTAATTGCAAAGGGTGTGGGCACAGGAAAAAACGATTAGGAATTGGATATTTCTTGAACCCGCCAACCCGACGATTCACGAAAGAAATTCGAAGAAATGGCGAAGTATGGAAAGCAGACGGACAGGCTTCAAAATGGGGTGACAATAGTTCCACAGGAGACGCGGGGACTCGACGGTCAAAATGTATGTCTCGAAAGATTTCAATGCAAAATGTGTACCACGAAAGAGGGCATGATAGGTAGACTGTAATACGGAAGATGGTATGATGTGAGTCTGGTTGTAAATTTGTATATCGCGGAAGTTAGGGTATTGTTTGCAAGTCATGGAACAATAAAAGTGAAATCTAGAGCCCGCCTACCTGGGAATCCACGATCGGAGAAGTGGTTGGGTATGGAATGGGGAAGCGGTTGGTCAGTGTCACGATATAAAATCACGAGTGCAAACGTGAACCCGAAAGTCCACCTACCCACGTAGCTAGACATTTTTGGAAAAACAAATAAGTGACGATAAAGATAAAGTTCAGGGAAAAGAGAAATGGATATTTGGTTAAGTATAGAAGACAGAAAAGAAGGGATAATATATTCACATCTATAATAGATATCCCATTTCCTGGAAAGATCTTGTCTGCATGTTTCTGGAGAAGTTATATACTTATTGCATATACTTGGAAAGAAGTGCGAAGGTGGTGAGCACATAAAACAATGACTAGGAATTGGAAATTGTTTGAACCTTCCAACCCGACGATCTGCCAAAGAGATTGCAAGAAATGGTCATGGAAAGCGATCAGACAGGTTTCAAAATAGGATGACAAGGGTTCCCGAGGAAACATGAGGCCCGGACGATCAAATTCTATTGATTGAAACTTTTGAGTGCATATTGTGTAACACGGAAGAGGAATTGATGTAGTAATCTGGAAGACGGGCTCCAAGATAGGCTGGCAAGGGTCCCTAAGGAGACATGAGGGCCCGAAGGTCAAATTGTATTGATAGGAAATTTTGAGTGCATACTATGTAACACAGAAAAGGGGTTGATGTAGGAGTCGTGAACCCTCAAGTCCTCCAACCCGTGCAACTAGACATTTTCAGAAAAATGACTAAGTGACGAGAAAGATAAAGTACAGGGAAAAGAAAAACAAGAATTTGGTTAAGTATAGAAGACGAAAAAGAAGGGATAATATATTCACATATGTAGTAGATATTCCATTTCTCGGAAAGATCTTTTCTGCATTTTTCTGGAGAAGTTATATACTTATTGCATATACTTGGAAAGAAGTGCGAAGGTGGCGGGCACAGAAAACAATGACTAGGAATTGGAAATTGTTTGAACCTGCCAACCCGACAATCTGCCAAAGAGATTGCAAGAAATGGTCGTGGAAAGCGATCAGACATGAATCAAAATAGGTTGACAAGGGTCCCGAAGGAGACATGAGGGCTCGACGATCAAATTGTATTGATTGAAACTTTTGAGTGCATACTGTATAACACGGAAGAGGGATGATGTAGGAGTCCAGAATTCAATTTGTATATATTGGAAGCGGAGGGGGTTGTTTATAGGTCAAGAAATATTGGAAATGCAGTCTGCATGTCCGGGAATCTGCAAGCGAAAAAAGTCAGGTAAGTATGGAATTGGAGGCACGAAGGAGATTCCAAGAAATGGTGAAATACGGAAAGCAGACGCAGGGGATTCAAATCGGGGTGACAATAGTTTCCTAGGAGACGTGAGGACTCGGAGGTCAAATTGTAGGTCTCAGAATTTTTGTGTGCAAACTGTGTATCATGGAAGAGGGTATGATGTGGGAGTGCGGCAGAAAATTTGTATATCACGAAGGTCCAAGTGTTGTTTGCAGGCCACAGAACAATGGAAGTGCAATATAGAGACCGCCTGCCTGGGAATTCACGATCTGAAGAGTGCCTAGGCATCGAATGGCCAGTGGTTGGTCAGAGTCACATTTTCGGAAAAAATGACTAAGTAATGAGAAAGAGAGAGTAGAGAAGAAAAAGAAATGGAAATTTGGTCAAGTATAGAAGAGGGAAAAGAAGGTCCAATATATTCAAATATGCAATAGATATTCCATTTCTTGGAAAGATATTTTATGTATGTTGTTGGAGAAGTTGTATACATATTGCATATACTTGGAAATAAATCTGAAGGTAGTGGGCACAGGAAACAACAACTAGAAATTTTAAATTTCCTGAACCCGCAAACTCGATGATCTGCCAAAGAGATGTCAATAAATGGTCAATTGTGGAAAGCAATCAGACGAGCTTCAAAATAGGGTGACAGGTTCCTGAGGAGCCGTAAAGCCCCGACTGCCAAATTGTATATATCGGAACATTTCGGTGCAAAATGTGTAACACGGAAGAGGGGATGATGTGGGAGTCCAGAAGTAAATCTGTATATCACAAAAGCTGGAGTGTTGTTTGCAGATCACAGAACAATGGAAAGTGCAATTTAGACAAAGGGGAAGCGCTCAATCGAAACATGTGAATCCGCCAACCTGCGCAGCAAGACATTTTCGGAAAAAAACTACTAAGTAGCCAGAAAGAGAAACTACAGGGGATAAAAGAGTGGAAAAATAGAAAGGCGGAGGGCAATTTTTGTAAGTGCGAATTGGTTTCAAACAATCCCCATTGTTGCAAAACCATCATTTTCTAGTAATTGTCAGAAAATGCTTTGTTGAAGATTAGTTTGTATTGCAACTTGTGGGAGTAGTGTGTTCCTGATACATTCTTTCGTGATTGTAACATATTAAATTAAGTATCAAACTTCTTGCATTATGGGTTGTTAGCATTAAATCTTAATAATTGCATGTCTAGATACAATAATGACGATCTTGCTGCAACATTGTGAATTGGTATTGCTATGTTCTATCTGCATTACAAATAGAATTGAACGTTGGCTTGAAACTGTGTGAAATTCATTTTTTGTTTCCATAAAATCCTGATGGATCGACACAGTGCATTGTCACATAATTGTTAGATGCTCCATTTTAGAACAAATTACCTAAGAAAATACAATATCAAAGAACTATGAAACTACCGAACCATGCCAATGAGAAGAGGTGTTAAATCTAGAAAAGAAGTAGCAACCAAGACTCCAAGGCAATTATTTTAATAGTAAATCCATTAAAAAAAAAAGAACACTGAGCACTGTATATCTATCCTTAGAAACTGGACCGAGTTCTTTGGGCCAAAACATTGAATATATCTATCATAAACACATGCACAAGATCTACAACATGTAGGAGCCATCGAGATGCTCTTCAATATGCATACAAAATTGATTACCATGTTTTTTTTTAGGAAATCCTTGCAGCCTTGTCCTCGATGGATCATCCTGTGGTAAAATTGATAGTTCTCAGAGCTTCCAATGAGGAAGAATACGAAAAACATTGCAGAGAAAATGGAATAGCCCTTAACTGAAAGTTAGGACACACCAAAAAACCGCCTCTCCACAGTTGAAAACTTCAAGGACACAAGTTGCACGTGCAATTCCAGAGGCCCAAATTAGTCCATTCTGGGTGGAAGGAGATGACTAGTAGGAATATGCCTTGCACTAGTGGGAGTTCTGGTCCTCATTCCCTAATATGTTGATTGTATATCCAGAAAAAAAGACAGTATTCCCGCAAGTGAATAGTTTTTTGGCTTGAAATATATCTCTGAGAGCATCAACAGATCATTTCCTTACAGTGAAATGCTTATGCTAGTTTGGAACTAATTTGGACCTCTAGAATTCCTACTTTCAAGATGCAAAGAGGCTATTTCATTCAGCGTCAATTTATTTTCTGAAACTCCTTCTTTTGGTGTTGTCAGGACCTCCATCGTCGAACCGGGAAGTACCGCCCGTTATGGTTGATTTCAATTTGGGCACATGAGTGGGAACAATATCTTCATTGCCATCATCCATTGTCGTATCATCGTCCATCGGATCATTTTCTTTTGGCTCGAAATCCATCGCATCAACCTCTACACCAGCCATCAATGAAACTAGGCAGGTTGTCTGAGCAGAAAGGGTTGCCTTGGAATTCTTTGGCTTGAAATATATCTCTCGATGCACCAACAGACCATCTCCTTTTTTGCTCCTGGGAGGAGGGAGATGAGTAGTAAGAATATGCCCCGGAATACTTGAACCTCTCGTCATGATGCCCAAAGTTTTTACTGTATCTGGACAGAACTGCTGCCATAAGTTAACAAGAATTTCCGTTTGCTCCAGACGATGTTGATTAGTGTTTATTGCCCAGATTTCATGTTTTTACTACACCCGAAGATGTAGAGCACCACAAAACTCTTAGTATTTATTAATCAACACTAAAATCTTTAAGAGTTGGAAATCCATTAAGAAGCAAAGACAAGGAAGGTATCGGACCTATAGATATTTATAGAATACTTTGAAGCAATGGAACATTGTCCTGCTTTTCATGCTCGTTAATGACAGTGGTTTCCTTGCAAAGGCATGATGTCACCCAAGACTGGGATGGGAGATGCGGCTTCAACCCTATAAATGTACATGATGATGTCGCCCAAGACCGAGATGTAAGATGTGGCTTCAGCCTTGTCAACGTACATGAATTGGCCAAGTAGAAGTTTGTTAAGCTTTGCAAAGTGAAGCCACATATATGGTGTGAGAGCATGTTCACCGCACTAGTTGGAAAGCATGCATGAATACATTTATAAACATAGCGAACACCATTGATTGATGTGTAGAATTGCACAACTATTGTAGAATTCCACGTACTTCCATACGTAAAATATAGTATGGGTTCAATTAAAATACTAGAATACCCCCGAAGTGGGGGAAAGGAAATGCCGAAAAAAACTGAGTAACATATGTCTTTATGACCATCATATTTAGTGAGAGAACAAATGATGAAACAAATCATATATAGAGAAGTGAATGACGTAATAAAGTTTTCCAAGTATATAGCAAAAATAAAAGATGTTACACATGTATAAAATTTAATTCTAGATATCATCTAAAGTTATTTGCTACCCAGATAACAAATGATAATTTTTTAATGAAATAAAATAGAAGACAACTTTTAGTATATCCCCAAAGTGAGGGAAAGGGAACAACAAAGTGAATCACGGTAAGTTATGTTGTTCAAATATTGGGGGATTTGTTTTTTTATGACAATGAATACTTCAAAAGGTCTTGTAGCTAGGTACGTGTGAATGCATGTACAATGGAAGGATGTGATGTAGGAGGTCTTGAGATGCCCATTCATCACTAAGTCAACCCCAATTAAATATTTCTAATGGAGCTTTCAAGAACAACACAATGGTGATATATAAAGAGAATCTTCCAAGGACTATTGGGGTAGGAGGAAATAGATGGTTGTTATGTATAATGACATTTTCATGGGTCACCGATGCAATTCAAATAGAGGTTGAAAACAACCAATTCAAATGAGCTCCATAATCCAAAGTGCATGAGAGAGTCATTGCTTCAAAAATTTGTAGTAGTAATGACTCATTCACTCCCAATGGCAAGCTCTCAAGAACGGAGTTCCATCCAAAGTGTGTGCAAAATTTACCCATAGAAGGATGAAGAAAAACCTTCTAGTTGAGATGACTATTGAAGCACCAAACCTCCCGACTATTCTATGTATGATTTCTCATTGTGACCAATATATCCACACAATTTCATTTAAAATATTCAAGACATGAACAATTAAATGGTTTCTTGCCTCTTCTATTTGAGTTATATAAACTTATGAAGATAACATGAGAAACAAACTTATGGAGAAAAAATATAATCTGAAAAATAACAAACATTGATAATAAAACGTCCAGTGATGGGTTTGGAGAGAATCATATAATCCCATTAACAAATATTATTGAAAGTTATAGAAGTATATTTTAATTGAAATTAATATAAAATTGTTCATTGATTCTGAAGTTATATTATTTATAAGACATCACTTGCTTGTTCACTATGATGATTCCTACCGATCTAACCACATTGATTTCCCGTATTCCAACATTTGACAACGAGGATTTATTTTCGTAACCCATACTACAACATACACAAAAGGAAAACTATAATATTGCAAACGATAAATGATATGTTGCAGAGTGGGTTCTTCCAAACACTAAATTTCAATGATATTCACACAACTTTATATACACCCAAAAATATTTGTGAGGGCTTAGTAGAAATATTTTCCAATGGTGGAGAATTTTAATGTATGTCAAGAGGTATTTTGTGTACATGATTCCACCTTCACATGCCATGATTTCAAGAATGAAATAAAATGGTGGCATGAACAAAAGAAAGGATAATTTAAAGAAAATCCAAACCAAGACTCACATTTGTAGAGATGGATCTAATGAATAATGTTGAACTCAAATTTATCACCCTCCACTTTGTTCTTCAAGTAAAATACCATGTTTTTTTTCCATTTGAGGGCAGAGAATATGAGGCAAGAAGGTTGACAGGTATTCTCACATCCAGTCCATTTCATCTCAACCACTAGGTTTGTTACTGCATGTGATTCAAACACTGGGCAAGCCGTGTGTCAACGAAGCAATTATTCAAACACAATAACAATTAAGCGCATGCTAATAGGAGAAGAATCAAACCTTGAACCTTAGTGGTATGCTACTAAGAAAAATAAGGGAAGGACTAAACTTTATCTCCAAAATTGGAATTCTCGTCTTCTCCCTTGGCCTACTTCCCCCCAAGTTCATACCACACATAAATCTAAACCTAGAAATAACCAAATGGAGACTCCAATGTGTTGATTCCTCTATTTATGGGAATGGAGATTTGTCTCTTATGGTTAGTTGCATGTGCATTTTTTCTTTTGCTACTACTTCGGTGGGTATCTTTGTCAGTGACATCTTCCTCCTTCCAAATTACAAATTGAAATCTCCAATCATGACGAATAGGTTGAAGATAGATAGGTCAGAACAAATCCACATTAAATACTTGGAGAAGTTACATGTGTCCATTTAGGGCCCTCGATTTGTGAAATATAATCCATATGATCCATCCATTTCTAGTCAATGCTCCATAGCATGCTATTCATACGATGGCCATGACTTAGTTACCAATCGAAAACTTGCAATTTTGACTCTAGGATTATTTGGGCTAGGGCTATGCTCAAGGTTTGCAATTTGGACTCGTAAAGTATAGATGTGAAATATAACAAAAATTCAACAGAAGGGGTTTACTATAGTTTTTCAGACAAAATTGATTTCCACAGATTTCTAAGGACTAATTCATGTACAATCTTGGAACTGGTCAGGAAACTTCAACCCTTGACACCTCAATCCAAACCATCATCTTGGTCTAATGGTATTACACGCAAATACTTTTGATATTCAACAAACCATTTATTCCACGGTCAAGGGACGAGATTTAGTTTTTTGTTACCTAACCCAACATACTCAATTGAAAAAATTCAGATTGAAAAAAATAAATTTGAATTTTCATCTAGCACACCTATTTGAAATGCCCAATTCGAATTTCCAATTATAGAGCAACGTCTTTGCATTATAGGTCTCCTTGAAAATGGGAAAATAACCAAGATCTTCATTAGACTCTCCCCATGCATGAATTAATTACAAAATCTTCTTTCAATGATCGACAATGGTGTGCGGATTGTCAATCATTTTGACCATCTTGACCAAAACTCTCTTAGAAGCTACCTTGGAGAAAACCTTATCACATTTAATTGCACAAGTATCTAGGAGAATGAGAGACGAGTATTGAACAATGGGGTGTTTCACAGTGATCCTCTTCTTAATTACCATAATGATGTCCTGATTATTGAGTTTCCCACTATTGAGCATATCACAGAGCCTCAAATTTCCAACCTAGTCGGGCTCTTGGAAGTAGCCTCCTCCAAGATCTTGTCGACCTATCTCTGTCCATCCGTTTTTCTAGTCATGTTGCTCATTCTGATGCTCATCTTTCGACCCACCTTGACCCCTCACATCATGATGTTCTCTCAGAAAGTGTTGGATTTCTCCATTTTTAAACCCTCTTAAAACTTAAAACCAAAGAGTTGGATTTCTCCATTTAAAAACCCTCTTAAAACTTAAAACCTTGGTGCATAAATTGTAAGATTGAAGGCTTCCAAATGAAAAGAGAGACTGCGGGCTCAACCATGGTTACGTAAACAAGATGCTACAAACCAAGGCTTGAATTTATTTGGCCCACGAATGGTAAGAGGATGAGTGGACGAGGGCAATGGTAGTTTGCAAGACCTTATAATGAAGTGGTAGATGATGGCTTGTGGTTTGGTAGATGGGAGTTGGATAGGGGGAGGGTTATTTTTAATGTTTTCTCCTCATTTTATGACTTTCCCTAATAAGATGAATTGTTATTTAACATATTTTACATAAGAATCACCTTATGAAAAGAAAAATGTAAAATAAAAAAGTTTTAATCTCTCCATATATATTGCTTTAAAATTTTCGTGTTTTAAAAGTTAAATATCAAATTAATGTATTGCCAATGCCTAATTAATTTTTAAATAATGTTAAATCCAAATTTAAACTTTGTACATTTTACTATATTTATGATGGCTTAAATAATGCAAAGTGAACTTAGATTTTTTTAAACAATTTGATAAGTATATTATCTTTATTTGTATTTATTATTTATTTAAACATTACTTTATTTTGTTACAAAGTAAATTTAGATTTTTTTAACAATTTTTTAAGTATATTATCTTTATTTGTATTTATTATTAATTTAAACATTATTTTATTTATTTAAATAATACAAAGTGAATTTAAATTTTTTTAACAAATTGATAAGTATATTATTTGTATTTGTATTTATTATTAATTTAAACATTACTTTATTTTGTTATTTTCATTTATTATTGTGAAGATAAATATTTGTATTTATTATTGATTTTGTTTTTGTTATTTTAATTTATTATTATGAAGATAAACCACTTATAAACCCATATGTAATTTTTATTATGGTTTTTTTTTTCTATATTTAAATGCTTATTTTCTCCATATAAATGTTATAATTAGTACATTACATATAATAAAAAAATTAGTAAATTTAATAAGAAAAATTGTTTTAGAATATTTTTTAAAAATAACAACTTTTTAAATATATTAAATTAAAATAATTATACTTAATTTTTATAAATATCTTTATAACTAAAATGATATACATTTACCCACACCAAATGTTTTATGAACTTAATGTTAACATGTTATTTAATACTAGTTCATGCAAATGTAAATCAATGCACGTGTTAATACTCATGGAAAAGAACTTTTCTCAATTCTAAAACGTCCATGCATTATTAAATCCATGATCCATGGAATATACATTTCTCCTATCCTACCGGTGAGAGACTAAGTGAGAGACTAATATCTTATTTATGGTGAATTTGGTAGCGTTACATGAAATATATGGACAAGGAGCACGTGCTCAATTGACTAAACTCTAAAAGGAGGTAAAGTAGTTAGATCTTGGGATCGAAACCAGGTCACTTGTTGTTAAAATTTTGTGAGATGATAGGTAGCTATGAATAAACAACATTTTCTCATTCATCAAACAAGAAAAAAAAAAAATCAACAAGAAGAAGAAAAATTAAATGAATGATTTAATGTTCTTGGAAAACAAAAGTTATGTTTAATGTTTTTATGATCACATGTTGAAGTGAACTGGGACTTTTTTTTTGTTTGTTAATTTGTGCGGGACCTGTTGGCTCGTGATTAACCTGTGGCTTGAGAAACCGCGACTCAGGGGCATCTAAGCCGTCAAAATCACCCGGGGATCGCACCCGGCCTGAGCCACACCAACCCTTAACATGGTTGGATTTTTTGTCCCCGCAGGTTTCGAACCGATGACTTTAACATCACAGAGTGGCTTAACAACACACTCCGTCACCGACTGTCCTACACCTCGGGGACTAAGTGAACTGGGACTTAGGATTACCAATAAAACAATTTTATGATCAGATGTTGAAGTGAACTAGGGCTTAGGATTACCAATAAAAATCACCTTGGAGAGGAGCAAGGTTGAGTTTAGACATTCTTATATCCAATATCTATTGATATACATCGTGAGTGGGCCTAATGGTTAAGAACTTATGTTTCCTCTTAAGAGGTTACAGGTTCAAATCCAGAGGGGAGTACAGTATGTATACCTTGGGACATGCCTTCCAGTAACCACATCACTAGCGTGGAAGAGTGGATTAGGGTCTTCAGTGATGATCAAGAGTGCTTACTTTAATGTGCTCCCGGAATTTATGACATACATTGAGGATTTTTTTGGAACCAAAAAGATAGTTTCTTTTATTTCGTTCTTACAGTGAGTTACATCCAACTCAATCACCCCACCCTGCATTAAAAGCTGGAAACAGTGAGCCGTGTGTTTCAGCCTCGATTTTTGAAATATGGATTTAGACGTGTGGCGTTTGAACGTTGACTTACTGAATTCAGTTTACATATATGGGAAAGAAAATCAGATTTAAGATGTGCTGAGTTTGAGCCTTGATTTTTTAAAATCGAGATTGGAACAATATGGAAGGAAAACTGTATGGAATTGGTATATGGGGAAAGAAAATCGGATTTAAGAGGTGTCGCTTTTGAGCCTCCTTGATTTTCTAAAATCGAGATTGAAATAATATGAAAGGAAAATTTTAACGACTTGGTGAGTTTTTTCAAATTTTCGAAATCATTTGAATATTTCACTAGAGTATATATCATTTGGTTTTTTATTATTATTATAGGATAGGATAGTAATAACAAATTTATATTATAAATATATAAAAAAAAATGTTATATATATATATAATTTGTTTAAGTATTTATATTTTATTACTTATCATCTATATTTATATTTCCCTTATCTATCTCTATTATACTATAATGAGTTGTAAATGTATTTAACTATTATGAATACAATAAATTTCATTAACATAATTACATAATCAAAATCACATTAAAAGCAAGCATCTAATTTTTATTAACTTTAACCCGTCTTAATTTTATTATTTTTTATTAATTTCAATGTCGTCGACATTACCCCGTCTTCTTTCTCATTTTGGAACCTGCCGCACCTCCACTCTAACGTAACCACCTCGTTTGAAGGGGCCGTCTGAATGTTGGTGGATGGAAATATGTGTAGACGCATATTGTTGTCGAAGGTGTAGACGCATAAAATTTATTTTTACCTTTACTTAAAAAAACATATTATTAAAAAATTAATAAAACAATCTTTTCAAAAAATTAAAATAACTTTACCTCCGCCTCCATCTACACCTACACCTACCAAATTAATGCAAGTAAAAGCGATACCGAACAACCCTTAATCGATACCTTAATTCAATTAGAAGGAAAATAAATCCTTATTTTGGGAAAAAATGTTAGAATAACCTACTGTTTTTTCTGCATCTAGCTCGACTAATGAAAACTATAAATCCACCTGGATGAATATCTTCAGTTCCGAAAATAACAACTTGGGGGCCTCCAGATTCTCAACTGAATTGAAAATGATTTGTTAGTACACAATTAAAAGACAGACCAAAAAATGATTGAGCAAGTTTCTCGACCCAAAAGTATCTAAATTGTTTAGAAAAATTATTTTTAACGTTGTCTTTGATATTCTCAATAGATAAAGTCAGCCCAACTTAGCTGCTCTATTCTAGACCGATCTGTTATCTTGGAAAATTATGGTTGTAGCTTTATTATAAGTAATAAAACATAAACATTTGAGTGAAATTAAACTATTTTTTATTTTTTTAATATTTTAATAATATTAAGTTATTTTATATTTTTTTTTATATAATACATATGAATATGAATAGTTAATTATTATGTTATGAATTTATTTAATTATTATATATTTTTAAGATTAATATGCGATAAAGAAGGATAGACATTTTGTTATTTTGATCTTTTTCAATTTATTATTATTAAAATTTAGTTGCCCAACCACTATACACCCAAGACTCAGGATTCCATCAAGGACATGAGGTCATTATATGGTCAGTCCCTTACAGTGTTTCAAGAAGAGAAAGTCGCTTGCGTGAGGCATTTCCAGAAAGAAACCACTGCTCATTTGGTTACCGCTCAATAATTTTTGTGGGTAACTTGGGTCAATTATCACCAGTAATGGAAAAACCTCTTTATGCAGGAGCAACTCTAGGGAGGAGCTTATGGACAACCTTTACCACTGTAATCAAGTTGGAAACAATATTTAGACAAGAAGGCATCTCTGGGACCCATTCTCGCTTTCGCCAGTTGTTAACTAACATTCACAATGCTACATCAATAATTGATGATTGGAACCTCCTTCAGTATAGGACTGAAATATTCTTATCCATTGAAGAACGCCAAAGTTTTGACACTTCAATCCACCTCTTTGCAACAAACATTCTTGTGGACAACCATAACAAGTTCATGCTTCAATCCTTGAATATGCCAATCGCACGAAGTGCTGCAAAATTACTTTGTGCTTTAGAAGCACACCAACAAGACGATGACCAGCTGAAAAAACATGTATTTTTATGTATAGGCCAACGAGTTATGTTATCCTACAATTTATGGGTCCAGGCAAGCTTAGTCAATGGTGCTCTCGGAGTAGAATTGTATATACACCAGGAAGTAATCCTCCAAATTTTCCAACATATGTTGTTGTGGCATTTGATAAATACATTGGCCCTCCATGGGACCAAACCCATCCAAATCATGTAGCAATTCCACCCCTTAAGATGGCTTGGGCATTAACTATACACAAATCTCAAGGAATGACCTTAACAAGGTCTACCATTGACATTGGAAACATTGAACGTCAAGGCTCGACCTTCATAGCAATGTCACGCACTACTACTATAGAAGGAATGCTAATAGCATCATCATTCTCCTTTGAGTGCTATGAAAAAATGAAGGATATTGCTTATGTCTCACCACAAAAAAAAGAAGAAGAACTCTTATGTTCTTTGTCACTTAGCTTCTATATTCTTCTATGTTATAATCATACTTCTATACATGCAATGTTCGACTTGGCCCATACTTCTATACATGAACTATTCGACTTGTTCCATACTTATACACATGAACTATTCGACTTGGTTCATACTTCTATACATGAAATGAAATTCTATCAAATATTTGCTAATAAATATCTATCAATCATACTTTAACCTAAATACTTTGCAAAAAAATCACTTCTCCTATTTTCCTTTATGCATGGAAATGATTAATATACAATTACAATGCTACTCATGAAATAATATATTTAAAAAAAAAATTAAACAAAATATTCTATAATGTTATATTAGGCACTGACATGTGGTTATGGACGTGGCTATTTGTGTTAGGATTTCACAATGGACAATTGGAAAGCCATAAGAGTCCCCGAACAGACAACAAAATTGGTAGAAAGTCTCTCCCTTAAAGACGTAATTAGGAAATAAATTCTCTCTGGGAAGAAATCCAAACATACACGGTATCCTAATAATAACAAGTGTCGTGTGGCAGAGTAGTCCCTTCCGGGTTGAATTGGGATAGGAAAAAGTAGCGGAGGTAGATGGAAATTACAGCGGAGATGTGGCAAGAAGCATGAAGCACAGGTGGTATCCATGTAGTAAATGACATGTGGCCTCTAGAGCCCCRTCTATTTTTTGAAAGTATATAATCTATTTTACTATGTTGAAAAATTTTGTTATGACGACATAAATATAAAAGGAGATAAAAAAAAACAGTTTAATTTGAAATATATCAAAAAAGTTACATATTCCTGGAAATTTAAATGCATTTRTCATATAGACTGGTGGAAGATAAAAATGTATGAGGACATAAATATAAAAGGAGATAAAAAACAATTTTATTTGAAATATATCAAAAAACAGTATTGTTTGTTACATATTCCTGGAAATTTCAATGTGTTTGTCATATAGACTAGGATTGGGGCTCTCGCAAACCATAAGAGAAATACGTACAAGAAATAGGATTATAGAAAGAAGAAATGGGCGACGATAGAGTGTAATACCTGAAAAGAATAAATTGGAAGGTATCGGTCTTTGGCTAAACATTTCTATTTTAAAAAGTGGAATAACTGGGTTGATCAACAAAGAAGGATGCGATCAATAGACTTACAGTGATGGTACATATGACCCCTTTTTCTATTTTCTTGTTGATGCCTTTTCATTGATGTCGTCGATGACTGTTGGAATCGTGGCAACTGCTTGTTGTCTTTCGGCGGCGACCTGCTTCAATTCCCTTTCGAGCCATTCTTCAATGTAGCTTCTCATTGGGGCAACATTGATCTCATTCTGGATTTTTATGTTGAAAAGTTCCTTTTGTAATTCCTTGAAGTTGATAGAAAGATTACGCAGAGCCTGATCAATTTCCTCATTTTGTATTGAATAGTTGACTAGCCAGTCGTCGACGTCATCTTGACCATATTCAAGGATGTTGTAAAACTTTTCCAAAGACAACGCCTTCAAAATATCAACCTGTTTATCAAAGTCTTTCTTAGTTAAGGGCAAGGAGTTAACGATTAAGTTGGGGTCTTGGAAGTCGTTGGTCCTTCTAGATAAGTTTATTCTGGACAGCTTTGTGAATAAATTTTCTTTCTTTGATATGGCTTGTTCACATGACTGAACAATGAGATGCAGGTTCTTCACTTTTTCTTTCCAGCATGCATTTAATTGACCGATCTGGTTTTTGGATGGGAGATCTTGTTGTCTTCTTCTTGTTTCTGTCATGTTGTTGACAATGGTGCCAAAAGGAAGGATCGTGTTTAAATATAAATATTCTTCAACTTTTAACTCTGCCTGCAAATGTTTGAGCAAATTATGTGCCCTCGTTCCAAGGGAAGTCATGGTTTGTGATGTTTCCTACACCTGAGTAGCCAGTTCCATTCTTTTCTTGATATTATTCTCCACATATCTTCTACACGATGCGAGGAGGCTGGAGGATCCTTTTAACTTGGCTGCAAGGATGGCAGGAATGTCTATTTCCAAAGGATTGGAAAGCAATGGCATAGGAATCAAAGCCTCTTCTAATTCCTTGACCCGGTCCTTCAATATGGCATTCTCGGCCTCAATGCCTCCAATGGAATCATCAAGTGCATCTACGGTCGCTATGTGAAGTCGATAGATTTGGGACGGTCGCATCTTCGCAAGGTTAACCTCTGAACGAGATTTTCCTTTCTTATTTTTTACATCTTTTTTTTCAATAATCAATTTTTTAGACTGGCTGTCAAAAACAGCACTTTGGAACATGAAGGATTCATCTTCGTCAAAAATGTTGGTATCAGATATGTCCATTGGACGACTATGTTGGATTGCGACTCCGGGCTGATCAAGGTAGCGGAATACGTTATCCAAATCAGGCTCAAGTTCCATGTTCTCACTTTGAATTTCAGGCTCTTCCGCCTGTCCCACAATCTTTTTTGTCTTCTTGTCTATTGGAATCTTGTGAGACTGTCAATTTTAGGGTGAGGAGCGTTGTTATCTCCTCCTTTGTTTGAAGAAATCTGAGTTTCTTTGTTGTTGTGGTGGGTCGTTGGAGTGATGCTCCAGGATTTCGTGCTTTTGGGAGTGTTATTCGTCGATTGAACACTCTTCTCACCGGGGCATTTTCCCTGGTGCTTGTACAATTCAGTGTTGCTTTGCACTGTGTCTAGGTCGTCGGCATCAGAAGCAGGAGCATTGTCGCCAGTGTCTCTTTTTTCGATCAAGTGGTTTTTGAAAAAACAATTGTCGAAGCCAAGTGTTTGTAAATGTTGTAAAAAACAATTCTTGGGGTAGAACCCTCTTAGGATTTCAACATATATTAGGTTCAAGTTGCTAGAATGGGTTGTGAATTCATCAATTTTGTTGACGTTCCTCAACACAAACTCTCGGACTTTCCAAGGCAGATGAATGAACTTTTTTTTTCTCTTTTCTTGGAATAGATGAAACCAATAGTTGTATTTCCTTGCTACTTCTGTAACAACATTATGTCTGTAATGTGCCATGGAAGGAGAGAAGGTTTTTACCTGGAGCCAAAAATCCTTATCACAGTGTAATTATCCAGATGTTCAAGTGTCCCCTTCTTGTCCAAAAAACTGGTTGCCTGTTTAGATATGCGGGGAGCATCTTCTCCTAACAACAAAACTTTGAAAACAGACACGAAGCCATTAAAAACCTCATAAAACAGTGGGAGGCCTTGTGCTTCCACAAGGCCTGGTACCAGAACGTTATTGGGTTGAATTCCTAGTAAATCTGCTTGGACAGAGACAATTTTAGAAACTGACAGCAATGTGCTATCGCAAAAACTAAGTAGGATGACATATAAAATTTCTTCTCATTTTTGAAGCTTGACAATCGAGAATAGATTTCATGGGAAATTAGCTTGCCCCAATAAAAAATGGCTTGTTCCTTGACTGTGAAATAAAAAATATAAAGATCCATCTGGGAAATAGTTGTTGTGGACTCTTGTCTCGTTATTCTTGTAAACAACCAGGCAATTTCCCAGAATGGATTTCTAAATGAACTAACCAGTAAGCTTGTGATATCTTCAGGAACTACCATCGGGTCTTCCAAGAGATCGGGCAAGAGGTCCAACCCGTTATTATGATTTGTTAGGAACTTCTTGGAATCTTCTCCTTTGAACGTCAATGTTGGCTCCGACAATATTATCATTTGGCGGAAGACCTGAGGTGACAAAGAAATAGAAGAGTGGTCCCACAGTGGAATAATTATTTTGTCTGAAATAAATTTAGTAACGCACCAAGAGACCAGCTCCTTACAGTCAAAAACTTCAGGGACACAGCCTGCACGAGCAATCCTAGAGGTCCAAATTACTTCGTTCTGGATGGTAGGGGATGAGTAATAAGAATATGCCCTGGACCACTAGAAGTTCTGGTCCTCACGCCTGAAGATGTTCACTGTATCTCCACAAAACTATTGTCGAGTTGATGCCATAGGTTTATGAGAACGTTTGTTTTCTCCAGACGATGGTTGAAATGAACAGTTGGAAGCAATAATATAACTCTCCACAAATGTTGGTTCAATGCTTATAAATGGGAAAGATCCTTGAGCCTTTTGTTGATTAATGAAAATCTGTATGGGTGTTGCATGATGAACTGTTAGCAGTAAAGCTTACTTATTGCATATTTAGAAGTGCGAAGGTGGTGGGTATGGCGAAGAGAAATTAAGGATTGGAGGTTTCGTGAACGTGCCAAGCCGACGACATGCGAACGACATTTCATGATTTTGAAATCAACACTCGGAAGGGATAATATAACCCTCCGCGAATCTTGGTTTAATGCGTTTTAATAGGAGATATCCTCGATCCTTTCTCCCATCAGTGACAATCTATATGGTTCCTACACGATGAGCTGTTAGAATTAAATGTCACTAATTGCATATTTAGAAACAAGATATATATATATATATAAACATTTTTTTATTATAGACAAGTGTGAAGGTCACGGAGACAGGAAAGATGAAGGAACGAATGGCAAGGTCTGAAAAGCGGTCAAACGAGATTCAAAATAAGGTTATGAGGGATACTCAGGAGAGAGTATCCCTCGTAACGGTCAAATTTTATGTATCAAAATTTTTTACTGCAAAGCGTGTAAAACAGAAGAGAGCATGATGGGGCAATTCATCCATCAGTTTGAATATTTGTGAAATTCCGGGAAACTGGCTAAGTATGGAAGAGGGAAACGGTCGGTCGGACTCGTTTTCAGAATCGAGGATTGAAGATTTCGTGAACGGACCAACCCGACGATGCGCAAATGACATTCCATGATGTTTGAAATTAACACTTGGAAGGGATAATATAACCATCCAGGAATTTTGGTTTTATGCGTATTAATGGGAGATCTCCTCAAATATTGGTTTAGCATTAACACTTTCTAATTGCATACTTAGAAATAAGATCTTATATATATATATATATATATATATTCTAATTGCTAATTGCAAAGGGCGTGGGCACAGGAAACAACGATTAGGAATTGGATATTTCTTGAACCCACCAACCTGACGATTCACAAAAGAAATTCGAAGAAATGGCGAAGTATGGAAAGCAGACAGACGAGCTTCAAAATGGGGTGACAATAGTTCCACAGGAGATGCGGGGACCCGACGATCAAAATGTATGTCTCAAATGCTTTCAGTGCAAAATGTGTACCACAGAAGAGGGCATGATAGGTAGACTGTAATACAGAAGATGGTATGATGTGAGTCTGGTTGTAAATTTGTATATCACGAAAGTCGAGGTACTGTTTGTAGGTCATGGAAAAATAGAAGTGAAATCTAGAGCCCGCCTACCCAGGAATCCACGATCGGAGAAGTGGTTGGGTATGGAATGGGGAAGCGGTCGGTCGGTGTCGCGATATAAAAGCACGAGTGCAAACGTGAACCCAGAAGTCCAGCTACCCACGTATCTAGACCTTTTTGGAAAAAACAAATAAGTGACGAGAAAGATAAAGTTTAGGGAAAAGAGAAATGGATCTTTGGTTAAGTATAGAAGACGAAAAAGAAGGGATAATATATTCACATATGTAATTGATATCCCATTTCCTGGAAAGATCTTTTCTGCATGTTTCTGGAGAAGTTATATACTTATTTCATATACCTGGAAAGAAGTGTGAAGGTGGCGGGCACATAAAACAACGACTAGGAATTGGAAATTGTTTGAACCCGCCAACCCGACGATCCGCCAAAGAGATTGCAAGAAATGGTCATGGAAAGCGGTCAGACGGGTTTCAAAATAGGATGACAAGGGTTACCGAGGAAGCATGAGGCCCCGACGGTCAAATTCTATTGATCAGAACTTTTGAGTGCATACTGTGTAACACGGAAGAGGAGTTGATGTAGGAATCCAGAAGACGGGCTCCAAGATAGGTTGGCAAGGGTCCCTACAGAGACATGAGGGCCCGAAGGTCAAATTGTATTGATAGGAACTTTTGAGTGCATATTGTGTAACACAGAAGAGGGGCTGATGTAGGAGTTGTGAACCCGCAAGTCCTCTAACCCGCGCAACTAGGCATTTTTAGAAAAACGACTAAGTGACGAGAAAGATAAAGTACAGGGAAAAGAAAAACGAGAATTTGGTTAAGTATAGAAGACGGAAAAGAACGGATAATATATTCACATCTGTAATAGATATTCCATTTCCTGGAAATATCTTTTCTGCATGTTTCTGGAGAAGTTATATACTTATTGCATATACTTGGAAAGAAGTGCGAAGGTGGCAGGCACAGAAAACAATGACTAGGAATTGGAAATTGTCTAAATCCGCCAACCCGACGATCTGCCAAAGAGATTGCAAGAAATGGTCGTGGAAAGTGGTCAGACAGAAATCAAAATAGGTTGACAAGGGTCCCGAAGGAGACATGAGGGCTCGACGGTCAAATTGTATTGATCAGAACTTTTGAGTGCATATTGTGTAACACGGAAGAGGGATGATGTAGGAGTCCATAAGTCAATTTGTATATATTGGAATTGGGGGGGGGGGGTTGTTTGCAGGTCAAGAAACACTAGAAATGCAGTCTGGATGTCTGAGCATCCTCAAGCAAAAAAATTCGGGTAAGTATGGAATTGGAGGCGCAAAAGAGATTCCAAGAAATGGTGAAATATGGAAAGCGGATGCAGGGGATTCAAATCGGGGTGACAATAGTTCCCCAGGAGACGTGAGGACCCGGAGGTCAAATTGCAAGTCTCGGAACTTTTGTGTGCAAATTGTGTATCATGGAAGAGGGTATGATGTGGGAGTGCGGCAGAAAATTTGTATATCATGGAGGTCCAGGTGTTGTTTGTAGGCCACAGAACAATGGAAGTGCAATATAGAGCCCGCCTTCCCGGGAATTCACGATCTGAAGAGTGCATAGGCATCGAATGGCTAGTGGTTGGTCGGAGTCACATTTTCGGAAAAAGACGACTAAGTAACGAGAAAGAGAGAGTAGAAGGGAAAAAGAAACGGAAATTTGGTCAAGTATAGAAGAGGGAAAAGAAGGTCCAATATATTCAAATATGCAATAGATATTCCATTTCCTGGAAAGATCTTTTCTGTATGTTGCTGGAGAAGTTGTATACATATTGCATATATTTGGAAAGAAATCTAAAGGTAGAGGGCACATGAAACAACAACAAGAAATTTTAAATTTCCTGAACCCGCGAACTCTACGATCCACCAAAGAGATGTCAAGAAATGGTCAAGTGTGGAAAGCGGTTGGACGAGCTTCAAAATAGGGTGACAGGTTCCCGAGGAGACGTAAGGCCCCGACTGCCAAATTGTATATATCGTAACGTTTCGATGCAAAATGTGTAACACGGAAGAGGGGATGATGTGGGAGTCCAAAAGTAAATCTGCATATCACAGAATATGGAGTGTTGTTTGCAGGTCACAGAACAATGGAAAGTGCAATTTAGACAAAGGGGAAGTGCTTGGTCGAAACACATGAATCCGCCAACCCGCGCAGCAAGACATTTTCGGAAAAAAACTACTAAGTAACCAGAAAGAGAAACTACAGGGGATAAAAGAGTGGAAAAATAGAAAGGTGGAGGGAAATTTTTGTAAGTGCGAATTGGTTTCAAACAAGCCCCATTGTTGCAAAACCATCATTTTCTAGTAATTGTCAGCAAATTCTTTGTTGAAGATTAGTTTGTATTGCAACTTGTGGGAGTAAGTGTGTTCTTGATAGATTCTTCCATGATTGTAACATATTAACTTAAGTATTAAACTTCTTGCATTATGGGTTGTTAGCATTAAATCTTAATAATTGCATGTTTAGATACAAGAATGACGATCTTGTTGCAACATTGTGATTTGGTATTGCTATGTTCTATCTGCATTACGAATAGAATTGAGCGTTGGTTTGAAACTGTCTGAAATTCATTTTTTGTTTCCATAAAATCTTGATGGATCGACACAATGCATTGTCATATAATTGTTAGATGCTCCATTTTATAACAAATTACCTAAGAAAATACAATATCGAAGAATTATGAAACTACCAAACCATGCCAATGAGAAGAGGTGTTAAATCTAGAAAAGAAGTAGCAACCAAGACTCCAAGGCAATTATTTTAATAGTAAATCCATTAAAAAAATAAAGAACACTGAGCACTGTATATCTATCCTTAGAAACTGGACCGAGTTCTTTGGGCCAAAACATTGAATATATCTATCATAAACACAGGCACAGGATCTGCAACATGTAGGAGCCATCGAGATGCTCTTCAATATGCATACAAAATTGATTACCATGTTTTTTTTTAGGAAATCCTTCCAGCCTTTTCCTTAATGGATCATCCTATCGTAAAATTGATAGTTCTCAGAAGCTTCCCATGAGGAAGAAGACAAAAAACGTTGCAGAGAAAATGGAATAACCATTAAATGAAAGTTAGGAAACACCAAGAAACCGCCTCTCCACAGTCGAAAACTTCAAGGACACAGGTTGCACGTGCAATTCCAGAGGCCCAAATTAGTCCATTCTGGGTGGAAGGAGATGACTAGTTGGAATATGCCTTGCACCAGCGGGAGTTTTGGTCCTCATTCCCTAAGATGTTGATTGTACATCCAGAAAACATGATAGTAGTCCTGCAAGTGAATAGTTTTTTGGCTTGAAATATATCTCTGGGAGCATCAACAGATCATTTCCTTATAGTGAAATACTTCTGCTAGTTTGGAACTAATTTGGACCTCTGGAATTCCTACTTTTGAGCTGCAAAGAGGCTATTGCATTCAACGTCGATTTCTTTTCTGAAACTCCTTCTTTTGGTGTTGTCAGGACCTCCATCGTCGAGCCGGGAAGTACCGCCCATTATGGTTGATTTCAATTTGGGCGCAAGAGTGGGAACAATCTCTTCATTGCCATCATCCATTATCGTATCATCGTCCATCAGATCATTTTCTTCTGGCTCTAAATCCATCGCATCAACCTCTGCGCCAGCCATCAATGAAACTGGACAGGTTGTCTGAGCAGAAAGGGTTTCCTTGGAATTCTTTGGCTTGAAATATATCTCTCAATGCACCAACGAATCATCTCCTTTTTTTCTCCTAGGCGGAGGGAGATGAGTAGTAAGAATATGCTCTGGAATACTTGAACCTCTCGCCATGATGCCCGAAGGTGTTTACTGTATTTGGACAGAACTGCTGCCATAAGTTAATGAGAATTTTTGTTTGCTCCAGATGATGTTTGAAATGAAAATTGGGGAGGGATAATATAACCCTCCGCAAATCTTGGTTTAATGCGTATCAATGGAAGATCTCCTCGATGATCCTTTCGTTGATCAATTAAAATTTCCAGGGTTCGTGTGTAATGAGTTGTTACCATTAAAGCTTACTAATTTCATACTTAGAAAAAAGTGCGAAGGTGGCAGTGACAGCGAAGAGCGATTAAGAATTAGAGATTTATTAAAGGCACCAATCAGCCGACACACAAAATAGATTGCATAATGTTTGAAATGAATACTTGGAAAGGATAACACTCTTCTCCACAAATCTTGGTTTAATTCGTATTAATGACAAATCTTCTTTGGCTTTCCGAAAATTAATGAAAATATTACCAGTTCCTGCATGATGAACTACTAGCATTAAAGCTTAATAATTGCATATCTAGAAATAAGTACGAAGTTAGTGGGGATGGCGAAGAGAGACCAAGCATTGTACATTTCGTCCACTCGCCAACCTGCAAAACAGATTCCAAGAAATTCCCAAGTATGGAAAGCGATCAGGAGGGTTACAAAAAAAAGGGTCACAAGATATACCCAGGAGACGTGAGGGGTCGATGGTCAAATTGTATGTCACAATGACAGATTTCAGCCATCAATTTGTATATCTCATAATTTTGGGTGCTATTTGTACATAGGGGAACAATGGAAGCACAATGTTGAGCAAGCAATTTGTATATTGCAGAACTTTGGGTGTTGTAAATAAAAGCATGAGACATTCGGAAAAAGGACCAAGTAAACAGAAAGCGAAAGCAAACGAGATGAAGGAGAATTTGTTTGCTAATTTGTAGATCGTGGAAGTCCGGGTGTTGTTTGCAGGCGGTAGAACAATGGAAACGCAATGTTGAACCCGCCTATGTGAGAACCCGTGATTCAAAAAGTTTGTTCAATATGAAACGGGGAAGCGATCGGTCGGGTTGGTGATATAAAAGTAAAATGGAAATCTGAAGATGTGAATCCGACAACTCCCGCACCTAAACATTTTCCGAAAAACAACTAAGTAACCAGAAAGGGAAAGCAGAGGGAAAAAAGAAAGCGGATGGCAATTTTCGGAAGCAGGAATTGGTGTAAGAAAACCCCATTGATGGTCTTAACAGTAACTATGAAGTGCATTAAACATGTTAACAGGTTCTTCAATCAAGGAATAGATACAACGAGCGATGTTTATAGTTTCCAGGATCTATTTGTATAAGAGAAGCGTTGAAAAGTTACAAGAAAATCAATTTTGGGATGTTTAAGTAAATTTTTTGTACAGTTAGCTTCACCGCAAGTATAACAATGACGAATTTTAATTTTAATGTCCTCTCGTTCATACGATAGTTCCATTATACTTCACATAGTATATATTCTTTTATTTCAAATTATTCCAGGGAATTAATTTTTCTAAGTTCGTCGATCAATGAAAAGTGCTAAAAAATGAGATAAAGGGGAATTTGTTTGCTAATTTGTAGATCGCGGAAGTTTGGGTGTTGTTTTCAGGCAGCAGAACAATGGAAACGCAATGTTGAACTCGCCTATCCAGTAACCCGCCTATTCGAGAACCCACAATCCAAAAATTTTGTACAATATGAAACAAGGAAGCGGTCGATCGAGCTGGTGATATAAAGTAAGTGGAAATCTGAAGACGTGAATTTGCCAACTCCCGCACCTAGACATTTTCCAAAAAAAAGAGTAAGTAACCAAAAATGGAAAGAAGATGAAAAAAAAGAAAGGGGATGGCAATTTTTGGAAGTGAGAATTGGTGTAAGAAAGCCCCATTGATGGTCTTAACAGTAACTATGAATTGCATTAAACATGCGAACAGGTTCTTCAATCAAGGAATAGATACAGTGAGCCATACTTAGAGTTTCCAGGATCTGTTTGTATAAGAGAAGCGTCGAAAAGCTACAAGGAAATCAATTTTGGGATGTTTAAGTAAAGTTATTGTACTGTCAACTTCACCACAAGTATTAACAACAATGAATTTGAATTTTTCGAAAAAATGAGTAAGTAACCAAAAATGGAAAGCAGATGGAAAAAAAAGGGGATGGCAATTTTCGGAAGCGTGAGTTGGTGTAAGAAAGCCCCATTAATGGTATTAACAGTAACTATGAAGTGCATTAAACATGTTAACAGGTTCTTCAATCAAGGAATAGATACAACGAGCCATACTTATAGTTTACATGATCTGTTTGTATAAGAGAAACATCAAAAAGCTACAAGGAAATCAATTTTGGCATGTGAAAGTAAAGTTATGGTACTGTCAGCTTCACCGCAAGTATTAACAATGACGAATTTGAATTTTAATGTCCTCTCGTTGATATGGTAGTTCCATTGGACTTCACACAGTATATATTCTTTTATTTCAAATTATTCCAGGATATTAATTTTGCTAGGTTCATCGATCAAGGAAAAGTGCTAAAAAATGGGATAAAGGGGAATTTATTTGTTAATTTGTAGATCGTGGAAGTCCGAGTGTTGTTTGCAGGCAACACAACAATGGAAACACAATGTTGAACCCGCCTATCCAGGAACCCGTGATCCAAAAAGTTTGTTCAATATAAAATTGGGAAGCGGTCGGTCGAACTGGTGATATAAAAGTAAGTGGAAATTTGAAGACGTGAATCCGCCAACTTCCGCACGTAGACATTTTTTGAAAAACGAGTAAGTAACCAGAAATGGAAAGCACAAGGAAAAAATAAAGGGGATGGAAATTTTCAGAAGCGGGAATTGGTTTAAGAAATCCCCATTGATGGTTTTAACAACAACTATGAAGTGCATTAAACATGTGAATAGGTTCTTCAATCAAGGAATAGATACAACGATCCATGCTTACAGTTTCCAGGATCTTCTTGTATAAGAGAAACCTCGAAAAGCTACAAGAAAGTCAATTTTGGGATGTCTAAGTAAATTTATTTTACTATCAGCTTCACTGCAAGTATAACAATGACGAATTTGAATTTTAATGGCCTCTTGTTCATATGATAGCTCCATTGGACTTCGCACAGTATATATTCTTTTATTTCAAATTATTCCAGGAGATTAATTTTACTAAGTTCATCAATCAAGGAAAAGTGCTAAAGCGAGCTACATACTACATTTGTGTCACAGATCTTATATTAAAGGGCAAATCATGTTCTCTATAGTCTTTAAGATCATAGAAAAACTATGAAGATCCTGAATGTATTATTAACTTTCTAGAATGAAGCATACAACCAAGAACCAAGTAAACACCAAACAGGCCGCAAGCAAGATCCCACAAGGTTCCATAGAGCATGCACACATCGACCTTTGCATCAAACAATTTGATATATATAAAAAACATGGTGTGGCATTGGTTTTATCTTACATTTGGTATATTTTCCCGCAAGAAAATAATCAGGGCCATGGGATATGAACAAAAGTCTTCCAAATAGAAAATAACACAAAACCAGCGGAGCTTTGCCACTACACACTAGCTATAACTAGATCTCAAAATGGGGAACAAGAAAGTTGTCTATTACTATTTTAACATTAAGCAAGATCGCTAT
>SNQJ01S0004534.1:9851-28356 GCA_010110895.2 Picea sitchensis
TAATTGCAATTTATTAAGCAATAAAGTAATAAATTCTTTACATCCAACAATAAAGTTATAACTATTATGAAAAAAACCCATATGCATAGAATAGCTACCAGTATACAGCCTGTTGTGCAGTAGGCATTGAATGGTGAAGCAGATGGTATATATACAGTAGAATATATCTCAACGTTATCAAAGTTATCATACAGCTTACTGCAGCATTCAATGCTGCGTAGCAAGTTGTATATTGTTGACTTATCATGGATGCCCTTGTATCCAACTGGGTCTCGCCACATTTATGGCTAACCCCGGCGCATTGTGTGAAAAAACTGCTACAATTGTCGCAGGTTTAATCTCATCCCCAGAAACGAGATAGTGTAGCAGGCTGTATATTGCTGGCCTATCTTGGATGCTCTTGTATCCAACGGGGTCTCGCCTCGCCACGATGCATTTTGTGAAAAACTGCTACAGTTTTCATAGGTTTAATCTCATCTCGAGAAATAGAGGGTGGGAGGGGGAACGACATTATTAGAAAATTTATATTATATAAATTCTCTAATAATGCTCGCCCCACCTCCCACCCACTATATATAAATTCTCTAATAATGCGGCCCCCCACCTCCCACCCACTATAGAGGGTGGGAGGGGGAAGGCCATTATTAGAGAATTTATATATTATATAAATTCTTTAATAATGCCCCACTCCCTCCCACCCTCTAATGCCGCCCCCTTCCACCCACTATAGAGGGCGGGGGGCATTATTAGAGAATTTATATAGAGGGCGGGGGGCATTATTAGAGAATTTATATAATATAAATTCTCTAATAATGCCCCTTGCCCTCCCACCCTCTATAGTGGGTGGGAGGGCATTATTAGAGAATTTATATTATATAAATTCTCTAATAATGCCGCCCGCCCTCCCACCCACTATAGAGGGTGGGAGGGGAGAGCATTAGAGGGTGGTAGGGAGAGGGACATTATTAGAGAATTTATATAATATATAAATTCTCTAATAATGCCTTTCCCCCTCCCACCCTCTATAGTGGGTGGGAGGACGGAGGGATTATTAGATAATTTATATATAGTGGGTCGGAGGTGGAGGGGGGGCATTATTAGAGAATTTATATATTATATAAATTCTCTAATAATGCCCGACTCCGTCCCACCCTCTAATGCCTCCACCTCCCACCCACTATAGAGGGTGGGAGGGCGCGCGACATTATTAGAGAATTTATATTATATAAATTCTCTAATAATGCCCCTCGCCCTCCCACCCTCTATAGTGGGTGAGAGGGGGGGCATTAGAGGGTGGGAGGGAGAAGGGTATTATTAGAGAATTTATGGGGGGCATTAGAGGGTGGGAGGAACGGGGGCATTATTAGAGAATTTATATAATATATAAATTCTCTAATAATGCCCTGCCTCCTCCCACCCTCTATAGAGGGTGGGAGGGGACATGACATTATTAGAGAATTTATATATAGTGGGTGGGTGAGAGGGGGTGCAGCCATTATTAAAGAATTTATATAATATATAAATTCTCTAATAATGGCTATACCCCTTCCCACCCTCTAGGGAGCGTATTATTAGAGAATATATATATTCTATAGAGGGGGAGGGAGAGGCAGAGGCATTATTAGAGAATTTATATATTATATAAATTCTCTAATAATGCCTCCTCTATAGAGGGTGAAAGGGGAACATTATTAAAAAATTTATATAATATAGAAAGTGGACGGGGAAGCATTATTAAAGAATTTATATAATATATAAATTCTCTAATGATGACCCCCTCTATAGGGTGGGAGGAAGACATTATTAAAGAATTTATATAATATATAAATTCTCTAATAATAAAAACTACTACAGTTTTCGCAGGGTTAATCTCATCTCGAGAAACGAGACAGCAGAATAGATGAACAGGGCAACGTTAAAATCTAAGATGGCGGCGGTTGAGAGAGCGATATTCTCAAGCGTGTGCACAGATATACACCGATGAATAAGCGGGTGCTTATCGCTTATTGTTCGGCCACCTGTATGGTAGCATGAATTGTACAATCTACAGCTATTTATGCAATCACTGCTGTCCTCGTCTTGAGGGAGATGGGATTTTATTTCACGGTGTGCCGTGCTGACATTAAATATGCCAGAATAAAATCCTCATTATCACCCCGTATGATACTGCGTGCTGAGGGGGTCCTGGCTCCGTGTCGAGTCGTTTCGGCTACATTGTCGAGTCTTTCTGAGAAATGTGAAAAGGACTGTCCGTTTCAATTACGATCCCGCTAGCTCTTCCAGTCCAGAGCTTAACTTTTAACCCCTCCAATTCGGGATTGTTTTGTTTATTTAGTCAGGATTCAATGTGATTGGCACAGATAATCAGGACAGACATTTTCTGCTCTTCTTCTCTGTGTGTTAAAATGGTATTTTTTTGGGGATTCAGGGAATTGGATAAAATTATTTCCGGAAATAACAGCAGGCAGACAGTGTTATTAACGTCAATACGGACGTGTCTGTCCTTGAACGTCGGAATTTGGAAAGGATTGAATTTAAGCGTCGGCAGAAAATTAGGTGTCAGGATATATCTCCGCCATAACCACTGTATTCACCGTGACTTTCAAGAAAAGTTACAGACGGAATTGGAGACTTGGACTGGTAAAGGTGATCAGGCCATGCCGTGATACGACATAGGAGGATTGATTGATTGTTCTTTGATTTGAGTTTCTTTTCGGAGCTTTCGTGTAAATTGGGCAAGATCAATTTCAACAAGTTGCTGATGAACAATTTGGTGCACGCCTAACGGAGACGGGCAGAATGTTTGGGGTTTCCTTTGCCAGTCGATCTTATCTTTGCTTGTGGTGGTGGCACAATGCTTTAAGGCTTTCCTGTTTTTTTCTCTGATCAATCAATCATGCACCGTCGCCTTCATTCGATCACCGCGCAATCCCTTTATGTTTGGCAGAATGTGCCGATAAATATGATCCGTACACATACACAAGCAAGGAGATTCTCGCTGCAATCCTGCACGTAGCAGGTACCAGCAACCTGGCTGCCTTGAGCACCAATGACAGAGACGGTGAACCAAGATTTACGAGAATCGAAGAGACGTGTCACCGCGGGAGTAATGGTATCAGGTATCAGTGATGCAGAATCGCGAGATATCATTGAGAAATGTGTAAGGACAACAGATGCGTACCTGTCACAGGCAAAATGGGCGGCAGCTATTAACCAAGAAAGGACCTACTCATACAAGAAGTAACGTTCACGATTCAGCAACCCAAAATTGGAGCGACTGTAAAACTCGCAATCTCCACGTTAAATCCAACCGTAGAACATCAATATTCCAACAGTGAAGGGCGTCTGTCGCTGTAGCTTAGTCAGAAAGCAATTACTCCCTATTGTTCCAAATATATTTATGAATTTGAATTTGAGTTGGTTGACTTTTTATATTTATGAATTTGAATTTGAGTTGGTTGACTTCAGAATTTGTATCTAAAATTTCAAAAATTAGTGAAAATTTTACTTTATTCAAATTTCAATTTCAAATTAATGAAAATTTAATTTCTTCAATTATTAAATTTTATTCAGCCACACATTTTAATGTCCAATTCTATTTTTTTTTTTAAAGAAAAACTACCTAATACAATATATAATCTTACTCTATATACATGCAATCATAATATACTAATAACAATGACATATATATTAAATACTATGTTTCATGGTAGTACACAAATTTATTTTATATAATATACATGAGTAAATATATTGAAATCGATGCTAAAAATAAAAAATAAATAAAAAAAAGGAAAAATGGGAGGCGGGGTAGTTAAATGAGAAGATGGGAGTATCAATCAATGAAGGGAAATGAACAGTAACAGGATAGGCATTTATGAGATAATAGGGATATCTACATGAGAAGATGATAGTATAAGTGAATGAATGGAAATGAATAAGTTTTAAGGGGAAGGGATGAAGTAATGGAAATGAACAAGTTTTAAGGGAAAGGGATGAAGTAGTTTGAACATTATATTTTTTAAGGAAGAGGGGTGAAGAAAGGTTAGAAATGAACAAGTTTTAAGGGAAAGGGATGGAGTAGTTTGAACATTATATTTTCTAAGAAAGAGGGATGAAGAAAGGTTAGATGGCTAGAGAACATAAGGGTGAAGGGATGTTTTGTAATCAGGGTAGAGCATAAGGGTGAAGGGATGTTTTGTAATCAAGGTTGTCTTTTCATCTAGTAAGAATGAGGGAGGGATTATATTAAAGAAAACTATGGATGAGAGGAGAGGGGATTACATGGGGAGATGGAGAAGGGGAACCAATAAAATAAGGTTATTAATTTATTTTTTCTCATTGGTGTATGGATTCATCCCAACTCTTTGGGAAAACTCTAAATAAAGAGTCTTCATAACTAATGAAGCCATACTTCCTCTTATCTTTTGTGTTCCCAATCTTTTTAGATGGTGGGATCCCTAGGTTTGAGTTATGCGCCTTCATAAGCCTTCGTATCCACTCCAACATTGATATGCACTAAGACATGTTGGAAATATGAGGATAAATTATGGCTTAGTTGTTTGCAGTGCTTGACAATTCTCCTCAAAACATTTCTAGGTTGTGCTTTCTCTTAAAGAATAAAGCCACTGAGATTAGAGTAACCAACAAAGACAATTATAAGACAAAATTTCAATACCACCTATTTGTCCTCCAACACCTAAAAACAAAAAAAAGGGTCACAAAACAAAAAAATGTGCTATCAACATAAGGGTAAATAGTTCTCGACGGAAAGAAAGAAAGTAGAAAATTATATATATATATATATATATATATTCTACTTGTCTTCTTATAGGTTTAATTAAATTTCAAGTGTATCCACTTGTTGGATGTAGAATTAAATTCCACATCTAACAAGTACCCACTCTGCATACTTTCAATAGATTCATAGTGAGATAAATTGGAAATACATGAAAACAATGTGTATCTAAAACATTTTTTTCCATGTATTTCTAGCTTATCTCATTCTGGGTGTATCAAAAGTATGTAGAGTGGGTACTCTTTGGATGCAAAGTTTAATTCCATATCCAACGAGTGCCTACACATGAAATTTGAGTAAACCTATAAGGAGACGAGTAAAAAATATGATTTTTTTTTTTTCTCTCTCTTTCCATTTGAAAATTCACAACTCTTATTTTATTATTCCTTAGGAGGCCCATTTTAGACCTCAAAATTTCTCTAATGAATAGACTTGTTTTTTCTATAGGGGAAGGGGTCCTCCTTTTTCTTTTGAATATGGTTACATTTCTATAATTCCTATACCCTATAGGTTTTGTTCATACATCTAAACCCCAAATGTTGAATATGAGAGGTTTTCCTTGAGGGAGCCTAGGTATTTAGTGTTCCATAATTTGAAAGTTTCTTCCCATGTCATAGGGCCATTGAAGGGAGGTACGTGTTCAATGATGCTTATTACCACTCACACTTTCTCAACACAATTTCATTCTAACATGAAGAGGTGAAGAAAGGATTCTATATTTGAAGACAAAGTTTGCAATAACAAAGGCATTGGTTCCATCTTATGCTTAAGTTCTCATCAGTCAATCGTTTCCCATGAGAAAGTGTCTAGAAAAAGTATTAATTTTTTTTGCTCGTGGAAAAAAATTCATAATTTCATTAAAAAAAAAAAAATTACATTTTGTAGATGCTATATAGAATTTCATAAGTTCCTACAGAAGGGATCCTTGTCAAATTTGGAAACCCTAGATTATTTCTTCTTCACACAATTTAAATAGTCCAAGACCTATACAACTCCATAAAAGACTCATAAATACATTCATCCCCTTAAAGAAAAAAATATTTTCACTCTAAATAGATCTTATACAAGAACTGTTGATGTTTTGGTAGCTGCGGGAGGTATTAACCTCCAAGTGTAACCCTTGTACTTAGAATAGAATATTCCGGGAGTAAGAGAACCATTAAACATATGTGTGTAAACCTTAGAAGAGAAGTCGACCCAAGGAGAATAATAATAAAGAAATATAAGGCCGCAGAAAGAGAAGTCGGCCCCACCTGGAAAAGTCACTTGGATAGGCTAGTATAAATAAGGAGGCGCCTAGCTCATTTAGACACACTCTCACTCACTCAGAAATAGTGCACAAGTCTAAGGAGGAATTGTGGAAACAACTAGGGCACAAATATAAGGAGCAACAATGGCAGCTAGGGCGCAAGTCTTTCTGGTATCTTCTTCTTGTGCGCTTCTCTTGGTAAAGGTACGCTTTATTGGTATTGTGTTGTTGTTGCAACAATGGTGTTTCTGGTTAGGGTTTATTTGTTGGTTCCAGTGTAGACTTTCCATAATCATTCTATCTAAGAAAATATTATTATGCTCGGGGGTGACATATGTGAATTCCTATGGTTGGGTGACAATGATGTGATATTGTCTATAGTTAAACGAGCATATCAAAATTTTAACATGGAATCAGAGCTGGTTTCCTTCGTAACAATCTAACCTCTGGAAGGAAGATCCTCAGTTTTCCCCATTGTCAAGATCGTTGAGCACTTACTGCACCCACCAAGAAGGTTGCCTAAGTAGGGCACATCTTTTCCCCAGATCAGATATACAAAATTTTTGAAGTTGAAAAATTAGGGTTTTCTCATAAAACCCTAGGTCAAGGCGTCTGGCATTTAAGGGTTGAGTTGAAGTTGAGTCTTGGGAAAAATAACTATCAGTACTAAGCTTGAGGGTGCTGACAACTTCCGAGCATGGAATTATAGAGTGAAGCTCATTCTAGAGGAAAATGATTTAAAAGGTTTTATTGAAGAAGAAGTTGCAGAGCGAGAGGGAGATGAAGCTAAGGCAAAGCACAAGAATAATCTGGTTAAGGCAAAGAGGATCATTGCATATTCTATCAAGGATCAATTGATCCCACATGTCTCATCATTGAAGACCCCGAAACAAATGTTTGATGCCTTATCCCGATTGTATGAAGGAAATAATATCAACCAGAAGATGACCTTGAGGACACAACTCAAGAATGTGAAGATGCAGAGTTCAGAAACCATTCAATATTACTTCACAAGGGTGTCTCAAATCAAAGAACAAATTAAATCTATTGGAGACATAGTTGAAGAAGCAGAGCTAGTAATGACTACATTGAATGGTCTCCCAAAATATTGGGAATCATTTATTCAAGGAATCTGTTCTAGAAGAAAGCTAACGAAGTTCAGAAGGATGTGGGAAGATTGCACTCAGAAAGAAGCTAGACTGGCAGCAAGAGAAGAGAATTTGGGAAATGATGATCAAGCTCTAGCAGTACATGCAAGAAAAGGAAAGAGGATCATCCCCCCAATAAGTTTCAAAAGGTCACATAAGTCTCAAAAGGATTACTCTAGCTTCAAATGCTACTGCTTCCACAAGATGGGACACATTGCAAGAAATTGTCCTCTCAAATAAGAGTAGGCTAGAAAAGGACAAAATAATAGACTTCATGCTCATGCCATAGAAGATGACAAACCTGCTCAGAAAATAACAAAATATTATGACTCAAGTGAATAACATGTATGATATCAACTCTTACAGGAACCGTCACTCATGGGAGTGACACATGGCTTGTTGACAATGGTGCTTCTAAGAACATGACCGGTTACATGGATTCTCTCTCAGATCTGGTTAAGAAAGATTCACCTCATAAGGTGAAGCTCAGTGATGACTATCAATATCCCATCAAAGGAGTAGGAGAAACCTCCTACAAGTTAGATTCCAGAAAACCCTTGAAGATAAAGGATGTCTTGTATGTAATCAGTTTGAAGAAAAATCTTATTTCCATCTCAGCATTGGAAGATAAAGGATTCATAGTCGCTTTTATTGATGGTGAAGTTCTCATGTGGTCAAGAGGAAAGACTCTTGATGATGCTATTGTGATTAGTGTCCAAGAAGGAGATCTATACAAGTTAAAGGGACACTCAGATTCGACATTAGTACACAACACAGTAAATCCAAGTGAGCTATGGCATAGAAGGTTCACTCACTTACACTACAAAGGATTACCTATCGTAAGCAAGATCATAACGGGTTTGCCAGAGATTCAGGTGGATCATGAAGGAACATGCAAAGGATGCACACAAGAAAAGAACGTGAAGAATCTGTTTCCAAGCAGTGACAACAAAGCCAAAGGAGTTTTGGACATCGTGCATTCAGACGTGTGTAGACCAATGTCAACCACTTCACTTAGCGGGTATGTATATTATGTTTCATTTCTTGATGATTTCTCACGTAAGACTTGTATTTATTTCTTGAAATCAAAAGGTGAAGTATTTAGCAAGTTCAAAGAATTCAAAGCTTTTGTAGAAAATCTTTCTTAAAGGAAGATAAATATTTTAAGGTCAGATAATGGAGAAGATTTCACCTCAGGTGACTTCAAAACATTCTTTAGAGAAGTTGGGATTAAGAGGGAGCTCTCTACTCCCTACAATCCTCAGTAGAATGGTGTAGCAGCAAGAAAGAACCGTAGGATAATGGACGCATTAAAGGCCATGATTCACGATCAAGATTTTCCTATGCACCTATGGGCATAAGCAATCGAGACTGTTGTTTATGTGCATAACATAAGTCCTCACCGTGCACTTGGGAACAAGACAGTAGAAGAATTGTTTATAGGAGAAAATCCAGAGGTCAACCACCTGCAGATATTTTGTTGGCCAGTGTATGCGCATATTCCCAAGGATAAGAGATCAAAGTTGGATCCTTCATGAAAGAAGGGCGTATTTGTTGGATATAGTGAAACATCAAAGGCATATAGAGTCTACATCCCTGGTTACAGGCAGATCGAGATTAGTAGATATGTTACCTTTGATGATGATGCAACCTTCAGTAGATCAAGGCAACATCATACATATGAGATCCATGATGAGGAGCCTGAAGCTCCTAGAGTTGCAGACTCAGATGCTGGTAATGATGTTGTGCCAGAGGAGCATGGTCTAAAGAACCATGACATGGCTGAACCTCAAAGACCTCCAGAAACAATTACAAAGAAAAGAAGATCAACTTGGGCTCGTTAGATTATTCAAGATGCCGAGAAGTATGGTGCTCCATATGGATCTTTCAGAGAAAGAAAGAGACCTCGACCATATTCTAGTTACGTGACATTGTTATGTGATATCATTGACGTTGAGCCTACATGTTATGAAGAGTCCACATAAAATAAAGTATGGAAGGATGCCATGATTGAGGAATACCAATCCATCATTTAGAATGATGTTTGGGATGTGGTTCCGAGAACAAAAGAGAAATCAATTGATCCGGATTATTTTCAGAACGAAATGAAAGCATAGTTATTACAATGAAATACACATAAAACTTTCCACAAACAGATAAATACAACAATACATGATTTCTATTAATGAAAGAAATGTACAAAGACTGTAAAAATACAGAGTGCAAGACTCATTAGAATGGTGGCAACTTTATCTCTGAGAAGAGATGTGACGGCTACGCTCATTCACAAGAAGATGATTATAATGAGGCTATGAAGGCCTTTTTATGATAAACATGAATGCCAAAACCCTAGACATCCAAAAACCTAACCCTAGGAGATGAAGCGCCAAAATTCATGTGGGCCCCATTGGGGTAAGTTAGTACATCAACTTCCTGGGGTTGTAACTTTTGCATACAATCTCCGTTTTAGGCGTGTGATAGTCTGTTGGAAAGGTATTTTCGAGAACTACACATTATGTCATCAAACTCTGACTCTGTCTATAGTTTTACCATGGCAAGCCAAGAAAACATTGTTTAGGGCCCCAAAACGACCCTGGAAGTATAGAAAGATGTACTAACATGAAAACTTCCAAAATAAGCTAGTTGGAATAGGTGGGAGACCACCAATGTCCTCATGGATTCTATGTAGGGATGTAGAACCCACATTGACAAAGAAGTGGCCCCATTACAAAGAAACATGTTGAACTGAAAACTGTCAAGATGAGCTAGTTGGAATTTGGAATAGGTGGGTGGCCACCAATATCCACCTGGATCAATCCTCCCCCCCTAGGAAGCAATGGTATCCATTGCATTGAGTTCCCGAGAACAAGGGGAAAATATTTTTTGAATCTGAATCTTGGTGATTTTCATGCCTTGTTGGAGAAATTGCGTTGCTTGATCTGTGGAAGGTTGTCACGAACTTGTTGCTAGAGGGGTTGAATCTGTTCCACCAACCTGTTGTCTTTGGACTTGACAGGGCATTGTGTAGGCACCATTTTAGGTGAAGGAACAATATCTGCTTTCTCTTCTGCAATATGTTTCTGCTGGATAGAAAGTGTTGAGGCTGCAATGGTTGTAGTGGCCTTCTGTGCATCCTTTGAACACATTGTGAAGAGGATGAATTTTGCAGTATGAGAGATTACCTTACGACACTGTTTTGGTGGAACAATAGTCAAAACTACGTCTAGTATCCTATATAACTGACCCCCTAGAGTAATAATGACACTACAGGGTTGAGACTCATAAACACCATGATGTTTCCACATATATGGTTGGCCCAAAACAACATAACATACATCAAGAGGGGAAACATCACACACTACCTCATCCTTGAAGGGATGGATGCCATAGGATAGGCGACACTGCTGGCTTATACAGAGATCTCGTCCCTGGTGAATCCACCCGATGTTGTATGGATGCGGGTGTGGTGTTGTCGACAACCCCAACTGTTTGACGACCTCAACTGAGATGAGGCTTTTATGGCTACCACTATCAACAATGAAATGCAACGGGTTCCCCTTCACCCATATCTGTGAATGGAAGAGGCGCTCCTCCTCTTCAGTATCTACTGGTTCTTCTAGTTGAATTGTTGCAGTCACGACAGTAGAAATAGGGTATGTGTCGATGATCTGTTTGTTTTCAATATTTTCTAGATCAAATTTTGAATCCAGGTTCGACTCCTTGTCTTTGACCTCGACCACCAATGAATTTTTCGAGCGACATTCATCGGTGTTGTGCTAGGGGATTTTGTGGAAGTCGCTCCACTTCCCAATGTCATTCTTCATCTTTCTTTTACTCTTTTTTTCCCGTGTCTTGGAATGGTTATCAGAAGGCTGTTGGTTAGGGTCGTCTTTACCATGATTTGGTTGTTGTGGATTTGCAGACCCGAACTCCCATTTGTTCTAGTGCCTAAATTTCTGCTTGATTTTGACAACATATCGATAGGAATCTCCCAATGACGAGATGTTCAAGAATTCCATTTCGGTTTGGATGTACCTATGCAGAGCCCTACGAAATTTCAGAACCAGATGTTTCTCAGAGTCTTTGATACACAACTTGGTGTGCAAGGTATGGAAAGTATTTGTGAACTCTGACACTATTTGGCTCTTCTCTTGCCTCAGTGTGGTCCATATCATGTATTGGTCTTCATAGTTATTAACAAGGTAGTATTTTTCCATGACCGCATTGTTATGGAAATATTCCCTTGCAGACATGTGAACTTTCCCTTGGATTACAGACCCCTCTACCAAGACAGAAAACTACCTTTGGACACTACCATTCCTATAGATTAATTATGTCCATCGAAAAAGAGAGAAGGGGGGATAGTATGATGTACCTCACCTTTGAAGTTTTTCCAAGTTGCTCCAATTCGCGAGTTTCGAACAATACCTGCAATGGATAACAAGAGACAAACAACTATCTCCTACTCTAATGGATTAGACAAAATCGATCTATCTATGAAGATTAAAACAAGCATAGACAAGTACATGTGAACACATACTAGAAGGAAAAAGGCCAAGTATATTGATGAGAACTTTAAAAATAAACTTACAACATTCAGATGATGTTGTAGCAACCTCTCCAAGTCCTCCTCGTCCAACCCCTTGCTCGAAAGATCCACGATCATAATAACAATGCTTTGCTGATTTATTCCTCTTTGTTTACCATGATAATGCCTCCATTTATAAGATTTGAGAGGCTCATCCACCTTGTTTATATTTGGGATTAGTTGAGGATATGGCTCCAATAGTTGTGATATCTCCCTTAGATGCATCCTAAGGGTTGTATTTGAGCCAAAACAACTCGTTTAATTCATAGATCTCCTTAGAAGAAAAAGGGATTTCTTCCAAGATTTGCTCAACCAATTCGGTGCTCTCTTACAATGGGAAACAAAGCGCTACAGTGCTCTCTTCTAGATAGAAAAAGAGCGCTAACACTCCCTGTATATGAGCAGAGGAGCGTCGATCTTCCCAAATTTTTTCGAGATGACCAATTCTCATAGAAAAAACCTTTGTTCCGTCTGTCTCATGATAGGGCTTATTCTTCTAACATGTTTTTAGGGGTTGTATCAAGTGTTTTCAAGGTGTCGTTCGTGATGTGACACTTACGCGAAAATAATATGAAACTTACGACACTTTCGACACTTACGACACTTACGACAATGAGAATGTGACATTATCGAAGTGAGGAATTTTGATGTGTAACAGATTCCCCCCCAAAGTGTGAAGTCAGAAAATGAAATTTGTTGGCTGAAACACTTTGTGGATTCTTCGAAGCAAGGGCGTGGAGTCGGGGAACCTGGTAGAAGTTGCAGACAACCATAAAATAAGGTTAATTTGTATTCCATTCCCAAGGCAGACATACCTATGCTCGGACTATAAGTGACTCAATGAATTGTTGCCAATAAATACATTACGGATCCATATTGACTAAGGGTATGGCCACTAGAGATACAATGTCGATCCATACTTCTATGACATGAACATATCATAGCCACGAAAAATACACAGTCGATCTACGAGATGATAAAACATAGCCACAGACCAATACAATGTAGATCTATGTGACAACATATACACCAACATGCTCAAATGATTTCCTTTGCAACCTGGGCAGAACATATAACATAGTGAAATGTTCAACCTAGGGTATTCATCCCAATCCCGATGCAGTACAAATATATCCATGTGAATAGATGATTTGATGTGGAACTTGGTAGAAACCACTTGATTACCGGTCATTGAGGTAAACCGTTAACAAGTGTGAGGGAAAACACCAATGATGTCAACAAATTCCAAGGTACCTTATTACATTCCAACGAATGCGAATAAGTGAGTTGAGGTCGAAAATTCGTGGAATCATCCGATCAGAGGTCAATGATGTAAACCTATTGTCAGAAGTGAGGAGGCATGCATGTCCCAAGGTACTAACTAGTTTCTAATTCTAATTCTCGGATGATGTGTTGAAGTCGACATGAAAAGACTCGTCGAAGGAAGGCCTTGATGTATCCCCTATCATTGACACAAAACTGACGCAGGAAAGTGAAAAGATATAGCAGATGAACACAGACTGACACGGGTATGGAAACTGGTAATTTTGTGGATGTTTGACTCTCAAGGTAGATACTTCCCTTGAACACTGAGGTACGACGTGAGACTTGGCAGCATAAACACAGAATGGACCAAAATATAATGCAGCGAATGCTAAGGCATTCTTTGGATGGGTCAAAGGAGCGGAAAGACTCATAGGATTGGTTCAATGTGGAGGTTTAGCGAATTATCCAAGTGTTCAGTGTGGAGGTTAAAAATATTTCTATGTTCAAGGGCGACTGCAAGAGCTACTTTCAAAAGTTTTCAAGAAACTTGACCCACTTCCTTCAATTTTTTCCCCCATCTAGATAGATGAGTACCCGTTTTTAATTTAACGAGCTCAAGGAGGATAACAACCGACCTTCGGTAGGTTCCTCTTCCTTTATTTAACGAACTGGAAGAAGTAAGGGTTCGTTCCCATATGGTTCCTTCAATGTGTAGTTTAGCGAGTCAAGAGAAATAAAACTTGGTGGTTTTTCATATTTATAGAGTCTGAAAAGAACTTAAAGGTGACTCCAGGGTTGTCCTTTTTCGTAATTTTAGTCCTTGGGGTCTGAAAGAGAGATAAAATATTATTTGGAAGATGCCCTTTTGAATCTTTTAACGAGTGTGAAAAGAGGCAAGATCACTCTACAATTGTTTCATGTTTAGAGAGTCTGAAAAGAGATTAAAGGAGACTCCATGGGGTTCCTTTTTCGTATAACCTTTACAAATCCAAAAAAGTGATAAAAGTATACTCGATTACATTCTCATGTATTTGTGAGTCCGAGAAAGAACAAATACTAATCTCATTGACGTTACAAGGTTATCAAAAAAACTCTTCTCAAAATCCTGTAAAAACAAGTTGTTCTGGGCAAAAGACATTAGTAATTTCTCGAAAAATGACAAAAAACCCAAAAATAGACTTTATAATAAGTAGAAATGACAAAAAACCCAAAAATACAACATTTAATTCCTTCTCTGATATGTTTCAGTGTTGCATTTGGTAACATGTCCTTTGGATGTTTGGTAATTTTGAATAAGAGAAATTTGTGTATATGAGATCTCTAAGTAATGGTTTGACATCTTTGTGTGAGTGTGTAAGGACAATTATTTACTTTAAGTGCTTTAACGTTTTGTCTAGATAAATGCTATAGTGTTGTTTCCATTCTGCATATCTAAGAATGGTTTGAATCTCTATCTTCCACTGTACATGAACCTGTAATGGAGCATCCTACCATACTCAACTTTCTTCCCTAGAATTAATCATGTGTCACTTTTCATATACAGGTACAATTAAGACCTCCATCTCTCCCATACATGCACTTACAATGGAGTGTTTATACTCTACTTGGTAGTTCTTTTAGCTCAATTAAGTTTCTAGAATGTTAATGAGTGATTGTGTGGTTGTTACAGGAGATAGAATCATATCCCATATCCATCTTTGATGAGCCAACAATGAGTAAGATCTATCCCTTGAACAAGAATTTTGAGTTATACATCTGTTAATCAATTTTGCTTTCGGGATTTTGAATTGTATGTGTGGAGTGTTATTTGAAAGGTGTGAAACATAGTGTTTAGTTTCATAAGTAGTTTTCTTACATAGACTATACTCAACAGATATCGACAATTATCTGTTATCGGTACATACATTACATCAACTCTATTGATTACAAAACCGGATTGACATATTAAATGATTGCAATTTATTGGACATATAATTGCACCAACATTTTGGCGTTGTTTCCGAGGAGTTCTAAATGTTAATAGGTAGTGCTTTGCATTAGATTGTTTTTATGGTTTTGGAGTGGTTTAAAGGGAAACTTGAGGGCGGGGAGAAGACGATAAGACGTGAGGGAAGACTCCACACATCCACTTTAGTGGGGTTGGTCCAAAGTCAGGTTGTCCTCTTACCTTTAGTAAGTGAATTTTGTGTGAATTAGTATTTAGTTTTTTATTTTTATGCATAAACTTAGAGATAACAAAGGTAGATTTGTTACATCTAAAATTGCAGAAAATTCAAGAAAACCCCCCAAAGTTACAGAAAAATCAAGAAACCCCCCCCATACTAATTCAGCTAGCGTTTTTGTAGGAAAAATCCTTAGAAGGAAAATTTCAAAGGCAGTAATTGTTACACATAAAAAATACTCACTTTGATAGTGTCGCAAGTGTCGTCATTACAAAGGTCGCAAGTGTCGCATTTTGCTCACAAGTGTCGCAAGTGTCAGGGAAGCATACTGTCATGATGCCTATGTCGTGCATGTAAACGACATCAAGAGGACACTTGGCACATGTCAAACACTTGATTTGGAAGAGGAGGAAAGGTTAACTGGTCTCATGAACCTTTTTCCATCTGAAAACACTCAAAAAACTAAGTTTTGGAGGAGAGCGCTCCCCTATACCTCTTCTGGGAGTGCTGACGCTCCCCCTTACACTGTCTGGGAGCGTTATAAAGCTTCTTTGGCCCTTCTGGAGGAGCGCTATTGATTTTAGGAGTGCTGGCGCCCCCCTTAAGCCTACTGGGAAGCGCTACAACGCTCTGATGGCCCTTTTGAGGGAGCGCTACCTATTTTAGGCAACAATTAAGTTGTTGAGATGAATGGGGGAAGGATCCTTTCATTCTTGAAAGGCAGTTGGATTCGAATCCCTAGTCCAACCATGATCTTAGGGCAGATCCTCAACTGAAGGAGGAAAATCCTCAACTTCCCCAAGGATATCTCAAGTTGTTGAGCCTCTCCAAGGATATATAAGCAAGCTTTCTCATGGTGAAAGAGGAGTGGAAAGGGAGAATCACACCAAACTTATGATCTTATAGTTGGTGTTGGAACATAGTTGATTTGAGAGCAAGAGACCTATGATATCATAGGGATCAATCAGTGAAGTTATCATCATTCGGATCGTGGATCTTTTGAGCAAGGGGTAGACAAGGAGGACTTGACGAAACTGCTGCAATCCATCTACGACTGTAAGCAATGTTTTGTCCTCATTAATATAATTTGCTTGGCCTGTTTCTTTCTAATTCGTGTTCAATCTCACATGAATTTGTCTCTTTGATAGATAGGTCTATTTCAAACTAATATCAGTAGAGTAGGAAGTGGTTGTACCATTGTTTGTCTACAGGGCTTATCGAGGAGCGAAAGATCGGAGCTCAACTCAGAGCGTGCAGGGACAAATGTCAATAAAAGGTACTTCTTTTCTCCTTCCTCCTCATACATCAGTTTATATAGATCTAAAAGGAAGTCAGTTTCCATGATAAGCATCTTTTGTCTTAAGAGTTAAGAGTCTATCTCTCAAGAGGAGATCTACCTGTCCGCAGGGAGATTTTCCTTCAACAGAAACTGACGACTCCACTGGGGATACACGAATCGAAACTTTTGGTTTTGATTTTTCCTCATAGACCTTGTATTACCTTTTGTTTTATTAGGCCTTGTTCACCCCTTCATATCTGATTGCACTTGGTGATTGACTCTTTACCCCATCACACTCATCTTGACTTTCAAAATTTGATTGAAATTTTGGTTTGTTGGACTTTTTTATGAGTTTTTTGAGCCTGGTGCCCCCCTGCCCATGTTAGAAGAGTGACAACACTCCCTAGAAGTGTTAGAAAGAGATTTATAACGCTCTGGTGGCCCTTACACCAGAGCGCCAACCCTTTTTGCTCAAAATCTCTTCAAAAATTCCATTTTTTTTGGAGGTCCAGACCCTGTTTCTTCACTTACTGAGCTGCTTTGAGACTCAATGATTCTTCCTTTGACCTTTGACATGCTTCCTCCTAAGAAGTAAACACCTTGTTGTTCATATTTTATGCCCTTCTTTATTCTTTTTGAGTTTTTGTTGTTGAGAGCTTGAAATCGATCCCCTGCTTTCTTCTCTCCTATCCAACTGAGCGGGAACTCCAGTGAAGGACATCAGAAGTCTGTAAATCTTCTCATTTGGCTCTTTGAGGTCATCTGATCTAATCTCTTTCTCCTTCCTTTTGCATTTTTTGGTTTTCTTTCTCTTGTTTGATCGCAAAAAAAGGGGTGTGTTGTTTGTGCGACATCTGCATATTCTTCTCTGAATCTCCTTGCTCTGAAAGGGTAGTTGGCAAGAGAGATTTTGCATTGAATTGATTATCATTCGCACACAAACGAAAAAATTACATCTTAATGACTAGTTTGCATATTAGTTTGCATTTCTGAAATGTTGTAGCATCATATTGGATTTGATTGAGAACAAAATTGATTGAGGGCATTCCTTATCAAGTGTTTAATAGTGAAAACGACTCTTCCTCTTTCCCTTAAATAGGTATTCATTGAAAAGAAATGATTGCTTATCATACTTCATGCATATTTTTGGGAATTGAGTCATCTTTCCATCAGTTTCACTTTCGTACACCCTCTGAGTAAACAACGACCATTAAAATCAATGCTTAACTAAAATTTATCAGACTTTTTACACCTTTGTTAGCAAACCTACATTAGTTTAAGGTGTAGGGATTTGGAATAGGTTGAGAGGATAAATTTCCAAAGCTATCGAACAAACTTAGTATCTTGCGGTAGGGAGAGTCAAATCCAATTGTCGTATTGGCTTGCTGGGATCCCCCTCTCACACAGGGGTTACGCACGAGGTCGCATTCGGGTGAGTTACGAAGATTATCCCTCCGTGGCCCAACTGTTTGTAGTGGTTGGATCGTATATTGGGGGTCATTGGAAGGTATACCCACGATTATGTGTGGGAGCCTTTCGGGTTGATTTTGGACTTGTTATCCTGCCCATACGGTTCAGACTGGACTGTCGACTGTACCTGCCCAGGGGCTGACTATGAGTTGGTAACCTTAGTAGCCACAATCTTTAGGGTCTCACACAAGGTGACGGTGAAGGGAAGTCTCACTGTACTTGGAACAGACGTTGGTCAAACTCACTCGGGCTCCTTGGAGGGTAAATCCACAATTACTGCGTGGAAGCTTGCACCAAGGCGTAAGTCCGTTAAGCATGTCGCCAACGTAACTGATCCACCCGCTCTATCCCCACCTCTTCCTATTTTGATCTCGCGATGTTGGATTTCATCACCAATTAGTGGTTTCATCGTGGGAAGGTTTTGTTTGATTGATTGCTTCTTAGATTCATAGCGTGTGTTGTTTGTTTTACTTAGTGGACCTTAGGTCGAGTCAGTGTTAATGGCATCGAATCCTGGGAGTACCAATGGAGGAACCCCTTCTCTC
>SNQJ01S0004534.1:36564-61246 GCA_010110895.2 Picea sitchensis
TTGATATAATTCGGGTTTTGAATATATATTTTTTGCTTCATTTAAAAAAAAAATATTGAGAAGATTTTGTCCTTTCTATTTATTTTTTTTTCAATGTAAATTTAGGAAGAAAAAAAATGTTAGTAAATAAATTTTTAAGTGACCATATTTTATCCAATTTTATTTATTTATTTTTGCATAGGGATCTATTTTCAAAACCACGATTTCAATTAGGTTGAAATGAGCCATAATTTTAACGTTTAGAAAAAACTTTTTGCTTTAGTTATCGTGACTTTTTATTTAGGTGTTAATTTTAAGGTTTTTCTAAGCTATTGTATGAGTTTTGAAGGTCATGCTTGAAAAATGTTGTAATTTTGACCTCGTTTGAAAAATGGTGCTACCAGTAGCACCACATTTTGATTTGGGGTTGATTTTCATGGTTTTTATGGAAAAATATGATTTTTTTGGGCTAGAGTTCTCGCTTTGAGGTCACAGTTCTTGTTAAGTTGGTAATATTATTTTCAGAGATAGTGGACGTCATCATGTACATGCAGATGATTGGTTCTTTGATGTATTGGACGAACACTAGAACAAATATATGCTTTGTGGTGAACACTTTGAGTCAGTATATGTATGAACCAAGACGTGTTCACTTGGTTGCGGAAAAACATGTTTTGAGGTACCTGAAAGGTACAATTTATTATGGACTCAAATATGTTTCCGATCATGAGATAAGCCTGCAAGGCTATACCGATTTAGTTTGGGCTGGTAGTGTTGCAAACCAGAAGAGTACATTTAAATGTTGTTTCAGTGTGGGATCAATTATGATCTCATGGTTTAGCAGGAAACAGACTAGTGTGGCACTAAGTACAACTGAGACAGAGTATATAAAAACTTGTTCAACTAACAACGAAGCAGTGTGGCTTTGGAAGCTGCTTGCAAGATTGTTTGATCTCAAGTTAGAGGCAACTTATATTTGGTGAGACAACCAGAGTTGTGTGAAGTTGTCAGAGAACCTAGTGTTTCATGACAACTCCAAGCATATCGATATCAGGTACCATTATATCATAGATATGGTGCAAAAGGGAGCAATGAAGCTCCAGTATCTCACTAAAGACGAGTAGATAGCAGATGTGTTGACCAATCCTCTATCAAGGGTAAAGTTTGAATACTTTAGGGACAAGCTTGGCATGGTCCAGAAGGACATCCCTCGTAAGATGGAGTGATGAGTCACATATGCGATTCTTTGGGAAATAGATTGTAGAGTGTGGCAACAACGGGTCATCATTTACATGCACATTAGTAACTATGGCACCAATCAACAACACCTCGCACAAGGTCAATAGATGCCGAGCCTTTGAGGTTGGAAAGTTTCCCAACTTTTCAAACTGGAGGGACAACCTGTGTGGTTGGAGGTGTTTCCTAGCCTTGGGCTATATGGGTAGTGTGTGTGCACTATATTGCCTAACAATCGTGGTTAAATGCCCAATCACAGTGAACTGGATTCCTAGTGTGCCAACTAGAAGAACTAACTCTAGTTGCCATATTCTATGTGAGTTGGCGAGTTGCAATTTCCTAGACACCATTTGGATTGGGTAGTAGCACATTTTTGTTTGAAATGGCTCAAATACATATTCCAGATTTTGTATGCGTTGGATGGTTTCCTAGTTCTATGTGAGCTAGATGCCTAACTATGTGTGAGCTAGATGAAATCCCTGTAATGATGTAAGGTCCAAGAGGATGATGAGGTTGTGCCCACTAGAGAGATTCTACATGTGTTGATGAGGTCCCCAATGCATGACTGCAACATGACCATCATATAGTTTATGTGTGTGACTATGGAAGAGCTTGTCTGGCTATGATGGTGATACTTGTGATATGATCTATTTGATCACGAGATAGCATGTGTGGCTATGATGGTAATACTCGTGATATGATCTGTTTGATCATGAGATAGCTTGTGTGGATATGATGATGCTACCTGCATAATATTCTGCAAGACCATGTTAGTATTTCCCATGCCATGTGATATGGGTGGATGTGTTTGAGGCCATTACATGAAGAAAGTCTTAGTTAATGCCTCTCTAGCTAAGAGAGAGTGTTGATGTTTTGGTAGTTGCGGGATGTATTAACCTCCAAGTGAAACACTTGTACTTAGAATAGAATATTTTGAGAGTAAGAGAACCATTAAACAGATGCATGTAAACCCTAGAAGAGAATTCGATCCAAGGAGAATAATAATAAAGAAATAGAAGGCCCCAGAAAGAGAAGTCATCCCCACCTGGAAAAGTCACTTGGACAAGCTAGTATAAATAAGGAGGTGCCTAGATCATTTAGACACACTCTCACTCACTTAGAAACAATGTGCAAGTCTAAGGAGGAACGATGGCAACAACTAGGGCACAAGTCTACGGAGCAACAGTGGCAGCCAGGGCACAAGCCTTTCTGGTATGTTCTTCTTATGTGCTTCTCTTGGTAAAGGTATGCTTTATTGGTATTGTGTTGCTGCTACAACGATGGTGTTTCTGGTTAGGGTTTATCTATTGGTTCTAGTGTAGACATTCATAATCATTCTATCTAAGAAAAGGTTATTGTGCTAGGGGGTGGCATATGTGAATTCCAATGGTTGGGTGACAATGATGTGATATTGTCTATGGTTAAACAAGCATATCAAAATTTTAACAAGATCTTCATAATCCAACAAAAGTCTGTATATAAAAACAATCCATATTATTATGGAATTAAACAAAAACTAGATCCTTTATCAAAGAAAAAGATATACATATGTTAGGCCCATAGGTCATAAAAAAACACTAATTTTGGGAAGGGATTTCCCTACTAAAATTTGGTGTCAAATAATATTCTAGCTAGAGGATTGTCTTCCTTTAGACAATGATTATTACTCTTGTTTATAGTTTGTAATAATCCTTACCTCCAATTCTTACCCATATCAATTATCCTTTAGAATTCTGTGATTGGGGGCCACTCCTTGAAGCATATTCCTTAGTAGTTTTAGCTCTCCCGAGTCCCATTAGGTCGTGTATAGAACTATGTAAGTCCTAGTTGGTGAGCGTAGTTCATGTGTATTGCTAGCATACAACACACTTACTATTCATGTCTAGCTAGTTATTTGTGTTAGTTTACTTCAATCTATATTTAGCACTTTAATGCACATGCAACAATTAAGCTTCACCGAGTTGTTTTCATTTTCCTTGCTTAGAGGCAAGATTCGTGGCATGCCATTGCATGGCCTTCTTTACCAAATATTTCCCTAGTTGGAATTGTATTTGTATTGCTTCTACCTTCATTTTTTCGTTGTACTAGTTGATTAATGAGCATTTGTAATACCTTATATAGAATCACATTTTTCCCTCCTTGATCTTTATTTCTTCTCTTCAGACTCTACATCTTGGGTGGCTCAATAACCAAGCTATACATATTGTTTCAACAACCAAATCTCATATGGTATCAAAGCCTAAGATAATCTGAAGGGAAGTTTCATTGGAAGATGAAATCAAATTCTGGGGGGGTTTTGCATGTGAATCGATGTGCTAGTGCACACAAATCCTAGTGGATTTGAATGCATGCGTTAGGGTCAATTTTGTGGCTTGAAAGGTCACATTCCTTCAATCACTAAAGTCTTTGTCCAATGACAATCTCATCAACAACATATCTGTTTCGGTGTGCTTCTATTACAACCCCAAATCGTGGTGATTCTTTGAAGTGCTAGCGATTTCTACTTTCATACTGTAGTGATAATTTCGTGGCTTGAAGGCATTCCTCTATAGTTCCACTTAAGACTCTATTCTATGGAATATTCGTGGTTTGAGATGTTCCCTTATTTTGAGATACGTAACCCCCTATTTAGAAACTCTTTGTGCTATTGGCACACGAGAGCAGACCTAGGGTTCAACGCTCAAGAGCGCACCAACAAATCCCTAACTACTGGCCCTTTAGGAAACACCCGTGAAGCAGATGAAGTCTCACCCGAGGTAGAGGCAGGGGTGGTTACAGGACTCAGATGTCTGCAACCTTAGCTGGGAGACAGATTTGTGATTATCTTTCTTATAACGCATTTATCATCAATTATTCCTTAACAGACATTCATTAGTACACTTCGCAGGAAGCACAGAGCACTACAGTAATTACTCAGATCTAGCACTTAGAAATGATAAACAAGTTACACTTAATAGATTAAGCACTTAGCATCTTATGTATCATATCTAGCATGCATTCATATCTCATAAGCACAAAGCATCAATAGATTTGTCTAAACATATTAGAGCACTTAGCAAGAGAGAGGCAAACACATTAGCACAATACACTGAGTTACCATGGTTCACCCCCACCTCGAAGATACGCCCACAAAGTCTTCTTTATATTATCTTGGTCAAGCAGTTACAACACAGAGCTTCAATGACCCTTACTTCGCACATGACAAAATATCTGCGCAGCTCGTTAGATCCTTCTTTCTTGCACTCAACACAAAGCTTTGTAGTCTAGTTGGTTAGGATACTTGGTTCTCACCTGAGAGACCCGGGTTCAACTCCCAGCAATGGAACCATTTGTTGGCACACGGGGGCAGACCCAGGGTTCAATGCTCAAGAGCGCACCAACAAAGCCCTAACTACCAACCCTTTCGCAAACACCTGCGAAGCAGATGAAGTCTCACCCAAGGTAGAGGCAGGGGTGGTTACATGACTTAGATGTCTGCAACCTTAGCTGGGACACAGATCTGTGATTATATTGCTTATAGTGCATTTAGCATCAGTTATTCCTTAACATACATTCATTAGTACACTTTGCAGGAAGCACAAAGCACTGCAGTAATTACTCAGATCTAACACTTAGCAATGATAAACAGGTTATACTTAATAGATTAAGCACTTAACATCTTGTGTATCATATCTAGCATGCATTCATATCTCATAAGAACAAAGCATCAATAGATCTGTCTAAACATATTAGATCACTTAGCAAGAGAGAGACAAACACATCAACACAATACACAGAGTTACCATGGTTCACCCCCACCCTGGGGCTACGTCCACAAAGTCTTATTTATATTATCTTGGTCAAGCAGTTACAACACGAAGCTTCAATGACCCTTACTTCGCACAGGACAGAAGATCTGCACAGCTCGCTAGATCCTTCTTCCTTGCACTCAACACAAAGCTTTCTACAGTCTCTCGTAGGGACTTGCACTTAGCTCTACAAGTCTTACACAAAATGCACAGAGCCTTACAATACTTGATCACACAGATCCAACTCTTAGCACTATAGCCAACTTGCACTAAGCAATCACCAAGTGCACTAAGAAACAACCTCCCCTATTTCTGACATTGCCTGTCTATTTATAGATTACAAAATGGGCCTAAATGTGGGTAAACCCACATGTCGACATCCCTTTCCTGTTACATCAACCCAAAACCCTAAAATGGACCCAAAAATAGGTCTTTCTTCCTTAATTTCCGCTTCGCGTTGCTCTCCATATTTGGCAAGCTGTCGCAGTCCCCAAAAGTGGTCAAGTATGACCAAGTAATCTTAAACTTGGTCAAGGGCCAACATGCCCCCAACACTCACCTGTGACTCGTCCCGAGTCACTCAGGTCTGACCAATTCCTCTTCGAACGCCTCAAGCTTTTCTCGAGAGGCTTCGACCTGCTGCAGTGCGACAACCTCTTGTTAAGTAAATTCCTGGATTACTGTGTCATTGAGTGGTGCTTCCAAGCACTGTTCTGCAGTGATGACACCCTGTTTGAGTTCATCTCCTTGGCTTTCAAGTTCGACGAACAATTTTCATGCCTTCTCTTGGATTGGTTGCAGTCATTGAGAGACATCCATTACTTTACTTTGCAGCGTGTGTACTTGTTGTTGGGATGTGCGTTTCTCTGCGAACCTATTCATTCTTTCGACTAGGGTCACGGACTTCAGCTACGCTTGTAGCAGATATGCATGATGTTTTACTTCATGGACTTGTGCCTCCAATGTCTGCAATTTTGGATTCTCTACGAGGGTTTCATATGTCTGGGCGCTTCTGGTGCTTAGATGCCTACATTCCGAAACAAAAGTTTTTAATCGGTCGACTGCGCTTCAAGCAGTAGCCTCTCTTAGATCTCTTATCTCTTAGGGTGTCTCAGGCATGGTGTGCAGCTCCAGATATTTGATGCGCTATTGAAGTTTCTAGATTACTGCTTCCAGTTGGGTCACCTGCTATGGAATACAATATTCCATCTTTACTTCTATGATTGTCACAGAGCGCAATGCCTTGTGAACTCTTTCTTGTGTTTCAAGTTGCTCTGCTAGCAATTGGTCCTTGCTCTGTTGTAACTGGGCTTTTTCCTCCTCCCATTTCTCTTGTAAGTCAAGTTGATCATGTTATTCCTTTCTCCATTTCTCTTCATGTGCGCTCTGTGCTTGCACGAAAGCCTGGGTGGATTTCACTATGTCTTCTTTAGCTCGTCGAAGGTGAGCTTTGACTTTCTCGGTGATCTGGCGTAACTGTGTGGGCTCATCACATGTTCCTGATTTTTCCATATTTAACGGCGCCGTAGAAACTACTTGGCTAGACTGAAGTGCCTGCTGTGATTCTTTGAATTCCCCCGTGATCCAATGGAATAGTTCGTCCTAGTTTTCTTCTTTCTTTTCCACGAGCTCTAATGAAACATCATTCAATGCGGAAATTTAGAAGTCAAAATCATCCGGGGTAAGCGTAGTCTTAAGCGTGGTCCGAGTGGCCTTAGTTTTCTTTCTGGATGAGGGCCTCGATGGGGTAATCTTCCTTTTCTTGGATGGATCTACCTCGTCCCTAGGAGGGGTAACCTTGCCTTTGCTCTATTCAACTTCTGTGCCCCCTAGTTCTTCATCATCACCTCCCTTCGCAGGTGAGAGGGAAGCAGTCTTCGTGGATGTGCTAAGGATATCTTGAACTTCCACATCCTTCTTAGTCTTGCACGATCCTGGTGTACCCGACATAGCTTCAGGGCTATCTACGTCGGACATCTCTGCGGGGTCTGCTGCAACAAGGAGGTTTGCCGACCATTCCTTGGTAATCTCCTCCAGGTCATCTTCTGTCAGCTTGTAATATGACTGGAGTTGTTGTTTTTGCTTGTCTGCACACGCTATGATGTAGGTTAAGTGACGATCTGGATGAATTTCATCAAAGGTCGAAACCTTTGAAGAGTGTTGGGTGTAATGTTCGGTGTAGACTGAATGGCATTCCTCAAATGAATGTAGTACGCATGGAAGAAGGAATTGGATGACCACTGTTTGTTCATGTCGCTGGAGTACCACAACGTACAAAACTTCATGGCCAGGGGTTTGAAGGGTTCGATCTCCGAAAACGTGGCTCCCTCGGGAAGTTCCCATGTGATGAAGGCGGTGAGTATGAGCAACCAGCTAAAGTGGAACTCATACCCTTGGTCCCGCGCTTGTCTATAGTCAAGATATAGCTGATTTATAAAGTATTTTGCCCAGTTCATTTGTAGTCCCTCCATGCACTTCCTTGTGAGGTCAATTACAAATCCGGTCACCTGTGTAGGTCTATTTTTTCGGACTAACTTGCCTGTGATCAGCTGGCAGCCAAAGCGTACTGCTGCATTCTCAATGGAGGCTACCTTGTAACCTCGCGTACCTTTTTCTAGATTGCCATATGTGTCTTTTAATCATTGAGCGAGAGCATGATCTGCGGTCTTTCCCAGGTAAAAGTCCTACGGGTCAGGGCCCTGCATGCTTAGCCCAGTGATCCGATTTATCAGAATTGGATCCACGGTGATGTACCGATCCAACCATAGGTATCCTCTGTGGTAGTAGGACAACAACAGTCGAACATAAGCATTTACTTCCTGATGCCTCCTGAAAAGTGGAATCTTCATTACGTTGAGGAGGGTTGACTGCACAAGGTTATGGGTCCATTGTTGTGGTACAATCTTGGGGTTCTTTCCTTTTGTAGTGGTCAAATACTTGTGCGGGGATAGAATATTGTATACCTTGTGATCTCCAAGGTTAAAATCATTGAATTTCAGCGTGGTGAACATTTCCTGGTCAGCATGAACTACGCGCACCCCTTTCGGGAGGTACGCAGTGACTACAACATATTCAAAGTCTCTGGGTACATAGTCTCGATTCACTGGTCTACTTAGTGGTGGGATATATTTAGGCAAGATGCTTGGGATCATCTTCATAGTGGTGAAGTCGTTTCCTAGCTTAGATCATATTTCCGAAGGCGGTCAGGATGGTCCTGCTCGAGCAGTGGAGGGGGAAGCTGGAAGTACACCCGAGGACGATGCCTGTACACCTATAGAAATTCTGCGTTCTGACATGACTCTCTCATCCATTAAATCAATTAGAACTTCTTCAAAAATTTTCTCAGCAACGCTGAGCTCATTCGACATACAAACTTGGGTCAACTGGCTTGGGTGCAATAGGAATTCAAAGACGATAGCGAATAGTAAGGCAATGATATCAGGGTAAGTAAATCTCAGGGTTCACTCTCATATTCTCAGTTAGCAAAAATTATTCTCGATGTGTGGCGCGACAGGTTAATTAGGCAATCTTAGCAACAGTCTGCTTGCAACAGACATGGGGCCTTCATTAACTCCATTCTATCCACTCTGGTGCTATCCAACGGTCTAGTGGTAACCCATAACTTATTATCAATCCATTTGGAGCGGTGGTTGAACGGGTATATCGGTTCCAACAACTATATTGCTTCGTCATGGAGAAGTATTCTATGTCATTGTCCTGATATCTTGGCGAAGCTCCAATTCTGCAATTCTTCTTGCTAGAAAGTGTCCTCTAGAAATTCTTGTAATCTTATAGTATTAGCCCTTTTCTTCCTTAACTTCCTAGCCTTCTTCCTAGTGAGTTTCATCTCAGTAAATATTTTACTATTCTTATGTTTATCTTCGGTGGTCTTAGTTACTTTGCGCTGTGGAAAATCTTTCTTAGGGTTCCTTGATAATACTTCTTCTGTATCGAAAATAGGTAACTCGATCTTCTGCGGATCCTCAAGTGTTCTCTTAGATTCGACATCAGAGGTACTGATATTAAATATCTTTGGTCTACTCTTTTATTCTTCAATCAAGTGTGCGATCCTTCTGGTCATAAAGTCTTTTAACTCTTGCTTCTTCTGTTCCAAAACTTTCTCTTCTTCTCTTCATCTGGCCCATTCTCTATCAATCCAGGGTTTTCCTATGAGCATGGTAAATGGGGTGATGTTTTCAACAAATTTAATGATCTCAAAGTATTCCTCTGTCAAAGTTCCATTGACATTCACAGGTATCTGGGCGAGCCTTCCAGATAGGTTTACTAGCTTTCCTCTGAAGAAACTTGTTCCTCCTAGGGAAGGGATCATGACATGCTTTCCTATAGCTTCCCAAGTTCTTTATGGCATAATGTTCACTTGTGTTTCTTCATCAAGAGTACAATCAATGTCAAAGTCCCCTATTCTTGCTTTGGTTTTCTCTTTTTCTTTGAAGATCTCTGATAGCCTAACATGTCGGTGGTCATTCAAGGTACTTTTCATTTGTAGCAATATTTTTTCTGATTCTTTCTGGGTTTCTGCTATAATCTTGGTCTCCCGATCTCCCTCAGGGTTTGCTTGTTCCATATTCATCTTCTCAAGCCTAGAAATCATTCTAGGGAAATCCAATACTTCATGGTCCATAGCCTTACAACATAGGCAACTAGGTCTTCTCCCAAGGCATTCTTTGGCAAGATGTCCTGGTCGTCTGCAACTATAACAGAGGGTTAATCCTCTTTTTCATTTAGATGTTCCTCAACTCCTTCTATACTGCGCACCAGGATCATGGTGACTAACATGCAATTTTTTTTTCTAGGATCCTTCATCCACTTGTTAGTCCAGACATTCTTTCGATGCATAGGTATAACATATCTATCACTATACTTATAAGATCTATTCATATCAAGCTTTCTTTTATCTATAAGACATAATCTATCAAACATACCTAGATTCATGCTTTAGAAACAAAACATTTCACTCATCTTACTTCTGCGGAGCACAAAGCTTCCAGATCTAAGACTTTTAACTATTCTTACCTTTATCAGAGCACAAAGCTTATAGATCTTACCTCTTTTCTACAGATCTGACCTTTTTCTTTTAGAAGTTTCCACTTCCACTTTTCTTAGGGTATAGAGCATTCATATATCACTTCTTTTCTTCGGTATCAACCTCTTTTTCTGCAGATCTGACCTTTTCCCTTCATATATGACCTCTTTTTCTCGACACAAAGCTTTGTAGGTCAAGTAGAATACTGCACACTAGGGAAAAAGATCTACGCACAGAGCTTAGTTTTCAAAAAGATTTTTTCTTCTTTAGTTCCCAACAATCACAGTTCCAGTCTTGACATTGGAACCATTTGTTGGCACACGGGGGCAAACCCAGGGTTCAACGCTCAAGAGCGCACTAACAAAGCCCTAACTACTGGCCCTTTCGGCAACACCTGTGAAGCAGATGAAGTCTCACCCGAGGTAGAGGTAGGGGTGGTTATAGGACTCAGATGTTTGCAACCTTAGCTGGGACAAAGATCTGTGATTATATTTCTTATAGCACATTTAGCATCAGTTATTCCTTAACATACATTCATTAGTACACTTTGCAGGAAGCACAAAGCACTACAATAATTACTCAGATCTAACACTTAGCAATGATAAACAGGTTATACTTAATAGATTAAGAACTTAACATCTTATGATCATATATAGAATGCATTCATATCTCATAAGCACAATGCATCGATAGATCTGTCTAAACATATTAGAGAAGTTAGCAAGAGAGAGACAAACACATCAGCACAATACACAGAGTTACTGTGGTTCACCCCCACCTCGGGGCTACGTCCACAAAGTCTTCTTTATATTATCTTGGTCAAGTAGTTACAGCACGGAGCTTCAATGACCCTTACTTTGCACATGACATAAGATATGTGCAGCTCACTAGATCCTTCTTTCTTGCACCCAACACAAATCTTTCTATAGTCTCTCATAGGGACTTGCACTCAGCTCTACAAGTCTTACACAAAATGCACAGAGCCTTACAATACTTGATCACACAGATCCAACTCTTAGCACTGTAGCCAACTTGCACCAAGCAATCACCAAGTGCACTAAGCAACAACCTCCCCTATTTATTACATTGCCTGTCTATTTATAGATTACAAAATGGGCCTAAACGTGGGTAAACTCACAGGACGATATCCCTTTCCTATTAAATCAACCCAAAACCCTAAAACTGACCCAAAAATAGGTCTTGTTTCCTTAATTTCCGCTTCGCCTTGCGCTCCATCTTTGGCAAGCTGTTGTAGTCCCCAAAAGTGGTCAAGTATGACCAAGTACTCTTAAACTTGGTCAAGGGCCAACACGTGGATTTAATGCATATGAATTACATATTGTTATGAATCCATCTGTCAGCTACAAATCAACTATAGATGTTGAAAATGTCAAATTCAGAGCTCTGTTATATAACATCACAAATTATAAAAGTGATGGATCAAATCACGGTTCCCTCTCCCACGACGTTCAATTACCATGAGTGGAAATCAAAGGTGCATATCCTTTTGATGAGAAAAGGCTTACATAGAATCACTATGGAAACCAACGTTGAACCTACAATTGATGTTGAAAATCCAAAATGGTTGAATAGGTGTAACAAATAATATGGATTAACATGTCTCATTGTAGTCAATGCCATGTACTTGTGAGAATCCATTTGCCACCAACTAGTCCTTATTCTTATTCACCAGACCATTTGCTACAAACTTTGTCTAATAAAATCACTTGCATTGAACACTTTGTTTTCCTAGAGGTAGGGAAACCAACTCCCAAGTGTTGTTCCTCATAAAATAATGATACTCATACATAGTTTCATCCCACCCAGGATTTATAGATACCTCATTGAAGGTATGAAGATCTATATTAGTAGGAATGTGGAAGCGTATGAGTAGTATAGGTTCCATTGTAGTGAGAGCATGTGGAACTCCCTAAAATTGAAAACATGTGCACCTTTTATTTTCTATATCACCCACCAAGGTGCTTATTGTCTGGAGAGTAGGACGTTCCCAACATGATGCTATGGTAGGGGGATCTGTAGCCTCTACTGGATCCATAAATACTCCTTCATCATCACTTTTAATATCTAAAGAAGAGGAAGTAACATCCTCATTATTAATAAATAGTACAGGTGGATCATCAACGACAACATCAACATAATTCACTGGAAACAATGGACTTCCAGGAGAGTTAAAATTTTCATTAGAGAAGCTCAAAGAGCTCTCTTCAAAATTAACACTCCTCTTAATAAACAATTGATCAATGCTAGGGTTGAGAATTCCATAACCCTTAACATCATTCAGATATCCCTTGAATATGCAAGATGAGATTTGTGGTTCCAATGCCTTTCATTTCCTTGTAGGAATGTGAGCCCATGCTCGAAAACCAAAAAAATTAAAGTTCTTGACTGTTGGTTTCTGACCAATCCATTCATTGAAAGGAGTGAATCCCATCAACACTTTGTGAGGAACCCTATTTTGTATATAGCAAGGGAAATTAATGACTTCTACCTACAACTTAGGAACAAGTAATTTGGACTGCTACATGCAATTCTTCAAGGATTTTTCTTGTGCTCTGCCACACCATTTTGTTGAGGGGTATATGGGACAGTCTGTTATAAATCAATGTCTTCATAAGAATGAAACTAATCAAATTTTATAATCACATACTCCCACCCATTATTTGCATACACAATTTTAATGGCCTTTCTGGATTGCTTCTCTACTTAAAGTCCTGAAAGTGACCAAAGAGCTCTGATGTTTGCTTGAGAAAACATGCATAGGTATGCCTTGAGTAGTCATTAATGAAAGTCAAAATATATTTGGATTTTCTCATGGATGGATAAGGAAATGGACCCATCATATCACTATGAACAAGTTCCAACACAATGAGACGCTCTCCATGCTTTTCCTTTGCCAAACGTTTCCTCCATATGTTGGCCAAGTATGCATTTTTGGAAGATTCCATTAGAAAATGAACATCTAGGAAACTTTTCACCATGCCATACTTATTGAGTTTCTATAATGTAAGGTACTAAAATATAATATGTAGAGAATAAATACGATTTTAATCAGAATAGTTAGCAAAATGAGCAAAATAGAGAGCACAATGACACAATTGATCCAAAATATGATACCTCTATTATCTTGATAGCCAAGGTCACTTGCCTCTTCGAGGGGGAAACCTCTAGTAAAGTAGAGCTCATGTACAAAATGATTCTCAAGAATTTTTTTTTCCATGCTTTCTACTCCTATTTATATGATTTCTATATTCTAGAGAAAATTCTAGAGGAAGATCTTTTTAGAAGTGGAACCTTCTAGTAGGTCTTCTTACATTAGACATGTTCACTTTATTTACTAATGTCAACCTTTATTACATAGAAAAAATATTGTTCTATCTAATTGATGGGTTAGGGATGTTAGGACCCTAACATACCCTCCCCCTTGAGAAAACAACCTTGTCCTCAAGGCTTGAGATGGGGAAATTGTTGCAAAATGGTAGTCAGATCCCATGTGGCATCCTCCGGTTGTGCATCCTTCCACTATACTATAAATTCCTTGATTGTGCATAGACGAAGATGATGCTCATGGTGGTTCAAGACTACCTAGGGTTGCAACCAAATGGACACTTCTTCATCCAATTCAAGTATACTACTTTGAGTCTGACACTTGGTTCCAATCACTTTCTTTAAGCAGGAAACATGAAAAACAAGATGGAGCTTAGAGTGACTAGGGAGAGCTAACTTGTATGCTACATGCCCCATGCGCTTGAGAATTGTATAAGGGCCATAAAAATTGGGAGAAACTTTCTAACAATGATCTGATTTAAGGGATGTTTTCTTATAAGGTTGCAGACGAAAAAACATCTTGTCCCCTTCAATAAATTTGCATTATGAATGACCCTAATATGCTTGTTTCTTCATGCGATTATGAGCCATGACCAAATTCTCTTTGAGGGTACTAGGAATGGAATCTCTAACTATAAGGGTGTTGTCTACGTCTTGGACCTTGGAGACACTAGGAAGGTAGGAGAATAAAAAATGTGGTTTTTGACCATAGACCACCTCAAAGGGGTTTATACGAGTGACAACATGGTAAGATGCATTGTACCACCATTCAACAAGTCATAACCATTGAACCCATTGAGTTTGTATGTCTGACGCAAACCACCTCAAATAAGTTTTCGGGCACTTCTTGACAATTTTAGTTTGACCATTAGTCTAGGGATGAGAGGTCATGCTGAGATGCAATTGGGTTCCCTGGAGCTTGAAAACTTCTTGCCAAAAGTTGTTGGTGAAAGTTGAATCACAGTCTGAAAGAATAGAGTGGGGCATTCCATGAAGTTTGAAGATATTATCCATGTAAATGTGAGCCACAATGGAGGCTATGAACAGGTGTTGGAGGGCACAAAAATGAGCATATTTGGAAAGGCAATCAAGTACAACCATGCTGACAGATTTATTGCCAGATTTGGTAATCCGATAATTAATTCCATAGAGATATCCATCCATATATTAGGTGGAATAGGGAGAGGTTGGAGTGTGCCTGGAGTTTTGATTGTTTCGCCCTTATTGTATTGACAAGTATCACAATTAGATTCAAAAGTATGGATGTCCTGTTTCATTCCTTCCCAGAAAAAGAATGTTTGATCCATTCATATGTTTTGTGAAAACTTGAATTCCCGACTGCTAGTGAAGAATGAAGTTCATAGAGCATAGTGGATTTAAGGTGAGATGATTTTCTTAAATACAAGTGAACTTTATAGTGAAGCTCCTCATTGTGCCAAGAGTATACCAAATATGCCTAAGGATATTGTTGCAATTGTTGGATCAGGTGAGAAATTTTGGGATGTTGGAACCATTCCTGGAGAATGGATTTTAACTAATCTGCTACAATGAAGGAGAGAGAAAAGAGGGACCTACATTCTTCATATTTCCGTGAAAGAGCATCAACAACCACATTTTATTTTACCTGCTTGTAAACAATCTATAATCATAGCCCAACATTTTGGTCAACCATTTCTATTGCTTAGGGGATAAAATGCTTTGTTCCAAAAAATATTTGAGGCTACGATGATCAGTTTTAATTTGTAAGAATTGCACCAACAAGTAAGGATGATAGAGATCCACCACATGAAAAATAACCACCATTCATTTTCATATGTGGATTTTCCCAAGTGTCTCTCAGAGAGTTGTTTTCTAGTGAAAGCCAAAGGTCTTCCATCTTGCATGAGAACGACCTCAATGCCTTTCCAAGAAACATCACATTTAATAACATAAGTCTTTGTGAAGTCAGGCAGTGCCAAAACATGAGTTGTACACATAGCCTCTTTCAAGGCTTGAAAGGATTGATCAACGACTGGAGTCCAACTAAAAGAATTCTTTTTAAGGAGGGTAGTGATGGGGACCACAATTTTCCATAGTTTCGAACAATCTTGCAATATTATCTAGCTAAACCCACAAAACCTCTCAAAATTTTACTATAATATTTGATCCACATGGGCTAGATGGGCTTGCCAATTTTGACTATAAATGAGGATATCTGTAAAGAAGACCAGTATAAACTGACGAAGGAAAGGGTAGAAGACATGATTCATTTGGAAAGTGGAGGGTGTGTTACACAGGCCAAAGGGCATGACCAAGAACTCATAATGGCCTTCATGAGTTCAAAAGGAAGTTTTTGGAATATCGGCCTCTTTCATACATATCTGGTGGTAGCTAGAATGTATATCAAGTTTGGTAAAGAATTGAGCACCACCTTAGTTCATCCAAAAGGTCATCAATGACGGGAATGGGAAATTTATCTTTGATAGTAATTTTTTTGAGGGCTAAACAATCAGGGCACATGTGCCACACACCTTCTTTCTTGAGTACCATGATGATGGGAGAAGAATAAGGGCTGGTACTAGGACGAATGACACCTGCCTCTAGCAATTCCTGAACAATTTTCTCAATTTCATTTTTTTTGGAAAAGGGGTGATGATAAGGGCGAACATTGGGAGGAAGACTACTAGGGACAAGTGGGATGGAATGATCATGGGTGGCATGGGAAGGGGGAATCCCTTGGGAATGGTAAAAACTAGATTGGTGTTTGGAGAGGAGAAATTGGATGTCAGGATGAATAGTTGGTGAGGGGGTCTCAACTACTTGAATGGCATGGAATTGGGAAATAATGCCAAAATGACCTTTTTTGAGGAGTTTCTCCATTCGGTGTGAACTAATATTTTCAAGGGAGCCTGCAGTGATGATCTAGATTATTTTAATATCAAAATGAGACAAAAGCAAAAATATAGCAGAGAACATAGAAATACATTGAAATCCAAATTCTATTAATGAATAAGATAGAAAAACACTGTAGAACACAAACTGACAGAATGGGGTAGCTTATCTCTAAAAAATAAAGAGATGTTGGCTACGCTTCATTCATAACAAGATTTACATTACACTCCATTGCATGCTTAAAGGGCCTCCTTCACCTCAATTATATATGAGAGAGTGAAAGGAGAACAATTCCCATGATGCATGTGGGATAAATTGGTCTAAGTTTATAAAATTCCATAGGCATGTAAAACAATAGGACTTCCTAGGTGGTCACCCATCCCAGTACTACTCTAGCTTGAGCACACTTAACTACAGAGTTCTAATGGGATCCGATGCATTAACACTATGTTGTAGGCATGTACATAATACCACTAGGAAATCGTTACATGATGTTTGTAATTAACAAATGAATATGTCATTGCATTCTGTTCCCCATGAAAATGGTGAATGTCATGGTTTATCAAAACCATAGGCTCAAAATGTTGATTCAATGGAAAATGTGGATGGACATGAAGAGCCATCAAGATCATTCCTCCCCCCTAAGGAAACAATGGTCCTCATTGCGTCAAGTTCTATTGAGAGATGGGGAAATGCCTACTGAATATGAACCTTGTTGAGCCACTTTCCTTGTTGAAGTAGATGTCCTGCTTGTACTTTCCCTATGGAATGATGTCATGAACCTGTTGGAGGTGTTATATCCATTCAATATATTTGGTTTCATGACCTACCTTGGTCTGATTATGGGAAGAATCTGTCGGTGAAGATGCAACAAGAAGAGATATATCACCGGGGGTTGACCAAAGAAAAGGGTCGTGGCCAATATAAATATATTGAACATGTGGAAGACCCTCATTTTCTTTGTTCTCCTCTACAATCTTGTCGACCAACTTCTACTGGATAGAAACGTCTTGGGCTAAGGCTCTAGTGGTTGTAGTGACCTTCTGTTCGCGATCTGATTGGATCGTGAAGAGGGAAAAATTTGTGGTCTAAGAGATTACTTTATGGCATTGATTTTTCCAGATCAATGAAGTGGCAGTAGTCAAAGCCACCTATGGTACCCTGTAGAGATGACCTCCCAGAGTAACAATGACACTGTAGGGCCTAGACTCATAGATAGCATGATGTTTCCACATATACGGTTGTCCTAAAAAAATATCACATACTTCAAGTGGGGAAACATCACACACTACCTCATCCTTGAAGGGCTTGATGCCATAGGACATGAGACTCTCTTGGCTGACATAGATGTCTCATCCTCGACTCAACCATCCGATGGTGTATGTTTGGGGGTCTCACATTTTTGGAATATTCAATATATTGAAAACTTAAGATGATATCAGGTTCTTATGACTCCCACTGTCAATAATGAAATGAAGTGGGGTCCCATTTACCCACATCTATGAGTGGAAGAGGTGCCCCCCCTCCTCAATCTCCTCTAGTTCTTCTAGTTGTATTATTGTGATCGCAATGGTAGTAGTGGGTTCTGCATAGATCATCTGTAAATTCCCTTTATTGTGCTTTGAATCAAAGTGTGCGTCAGGTTATAATTATTTTTCTTTGAGCTTGCCCACCAATGACTATTTTGAGCGACATTCATTGGTGTTGTGCAGGGGGATTTTTTGGAACTCACACCACTTTCTGGTGTCTTTCTTAAACTTCTAATTACCCTTATTTTCCCGTGTCTTGGACTGGCTCTCTTGAGTTTGGCATTACTTTCTTATTTGTACTTCGTTCTGTGAGTTAGGGTTTCCTTTTCCATGCTTTTGTTGTGGCTTATTTTCAAACCCAAACTCCCACTTACTCCGTTGCTTGAATTTCTGCTTGATTTTGATTACATATGGATAAGAAATTCCCAATGAGTAGATGTCCAAGAAATCCATCCCTGTTTGGATGTACATGTGTATACCACTACAATACTTCAAAACTAGGTGCCGCTCAGAGTCTTTGATACCCAATTTTGAGAGAAAGGTATGAAAGATGTTAATGTAATCCAACACACTATGGTCTCTTTTCTGACATAGATTCATCCATCTCATGTAATGGTCATCGTAGTTTATGACATGGTAGAACTCCTCCTTTAGGGAATCTACAAAGGCCACCCAAGTGGGTTCTCTCCTAAATGGTGTAGATTCATCCGTAGTGTACCTGCCCGAGTAACCTTCCCACCAAGCTCTGACTTGGGGAAGGGATTTAAGGAGTGTGAAGGTGATATTTTCACTGTCGATTTTTTTTTGGACAGAGTAATAACCTTCTAGAAGTTTCAACCATTTTTCTAGAGCATTTGCATCTATATAGCCTTCAAATAAGGGGATATCAAAATTGACTTGTACCTTGAAGGGTGTCATACCTCCAAAATGGATGCTTGTCAAAGATGCCTCAACCACCACCATTAGTATTACATGGAAAAATATGTCTGACATGCCTTCAGTTTGAAAAACCATTTTCTCAAAAGAAATGATATATTCTTCCACTGTACTAGACTGTTTCAACTTGGTCAAATGATCCAAATGATGTGTGTCGGTGTCAAAGCATTCATAAAGTTCTGCAACAACTTGGGTCTAAGCAATATATCCTCTATGTGATTTTTTATGCCATTTCCACCATTGCCAATGTTCATGATCCAAATAAAGGACACCAATGTGAAGTTTGGTCAAGTCATGAGTAATTCCATACAAGGAGAACTAATATTCCATTTGAGTGACCTATCCTGTTGGGTCTAAGAAATCAAATTTAATCACATAAACTTTGGGAAGATGTAGTTCATTAGAATGAAAGGCCATGGAATGGGATGAGTCAACACCCTCTTGGTGTGAAGGTTGTTCAGAGGAGGTAGGGTCCTAGGATTGACTAATTGTGGCGGTCAAGTGTTTCACATATGCAAAGAGAGTTTCAAATTTAGAATCGAGGGTAGAAATATTTGAAGTGATAGCCTTAAGTTCATTCTGGGTGTGGCTGTGGGATTTTTCCAAGGCAATGATGTGACTGCTAAAATGTTGGTTGTGAGTGTGGGCCATTGGGAAAATAAGTAGCCAAGAATTGGGTTGGTGGGTCCGCAAAAAAAGGGCTTATGAGTGAGGGGCACCAATGTGACCAATGCAAAGAGAGGAATCCAATGGAATAGGTCCCAAATAAGGGTGTCGAGGAGGGTGGGTGGGTCCACGGAAAAAAAAAGGCTTATGAGTGAGGAATACCATTGCGATCAAGGGTAAGAGAGGAATCCAGTGAGATAAGTCCCAAATAAGGGTGCCGATGGGACCACTATTTGCGTGCAGTGGGAGGACTCGGGGTTCAACATTAAATCACCAACAAAACCCTAAATATACCGACCCTTTCAGCATCACCTAAAAGTAGGTGAAGTCTCACCCGAGGTACCTATGGGGACTGCAAGAACCAAGATTTTGCAGTCATGAAGGGATTGGAGACCGTTCTAACATTCATTCTGACTTAACATTCATTCAATATGAAATATACCCTGTGCGCGAAATCAAAAAAACCTATGATAGATTCATCTTACTTAATCATTTAACATATGCGTGGAACCATCAGATACATATTCATATTAACTTATAATAATTTATTACATGTGCACAATAAATAGAATAAACCAACACATCATGACAACAAACACATAAGAACACAAGAATTTAACATGGTTCACCCCAAGCTAGGCTACTTCCACAACGACTGGATTCTTATATTATTAATTCATATTCAATCCTCACAACAGGTGCACACTGCGATCAAATAATATACATAAATTCTACCCAAAATGCCCTAGCCGTTCGCGCATACAGTGCACACTTAGCTCATTCTCTTTGCTACTTGATTATCTCTCTTCTACCCAAAACCAATACATATTTATACATTGATATTGGGGCTTATACTGTTACAAAATGGACCAAAATATATAACTACTCCTAACTACTTTCCATATTTTGCACGCGCTGACTCCTAAAAATGCGCTAATTGTCTTCCTCTCCTCTGTGTGCGTTGTTCCTTAGTCGACTTGTCACATGGTTTTCTCTTGTGATATTCACAAAACTGGTCCAAAATGAACTGCTCCAATAGCCTCCCAACACTCACCTGTGGCTCGTCCCGAGCCACTTTAGGATTTCTTCTAGGTCTCCATGAACTTTTGAAATGTTTGCCTTGCAATTGTGATCTTTTCCCTGGCTTGTGTTTCTTGCTGTACAATTCCCTCAACAATATTTGCAGTAATATGGTTCTTCAACTTTTCTGCAGTTTCTTGTATGACCTGCTTGACCATTCTCTGCGCAACTGCTAGTTTTTCTGTCACCTTGTATGCTTCCTCCTGCAAAATTTTGATCTTCTGTGGGTGAGCCTGCTACTTTGCCCTCATCTGGTTCATCTCTGAGTATAATTTTCTAATTTATGTTATTGATGCCATCTTTTATGTTGGTTATAAGGTTCTCACCACTTTCCTCCAAAAGGAATCACCTCAATGATACCTTTCCAACAAGCTATTGTGTGCCCCAAACAAAGATCGTACGCCAAAGTTAACCCCCCGAGAAGTTGATACACCAAACTACCCAAAACAGGGTCCACAAAACTGTTGGCTTTTCATCTTCTGGGGTTAGGGTTTTGGATTTTCTTTATGTTAAAAAGGCCTTTAGAGCCTCATTGTAATCATTTTCTTGCGAATGTGAGTAACTGTCACATCTCTTCTCAGAGATAAGCTGCCACCATTCTAGCAAGTCTTTCACTCTGTAATTCTACAGTTTTGTACATTTCTCTCATTAATAGAAATTGTGTATTACTATATCTCTGTGTTTATGATTGCATATTTGATATATTTCTATTATATTATTGTATATCCGAGATATCTATGTACATTTATTTATTAAATATCCACTCTCATTTCATGCCAAAAATAATCCGGATCATACGCGGTGCTCTATGTAAAACCGGTCGCACCCAGACGTCTATTATTATATTGCATCGTGTCATGCTTAAACAAAAAAATTTGCACCATTGTATTTTTTCAAAAAATGTACGACGGTGCACTATGTAGTAGTAAATGCACCGGTGCACACACATGCCCAAAAACATGCACACCATGCTAGGATTATTTAAAAAAAAATATAACTGGTGCGCTTATTAAACATGTATGCCCCAGTGCAGTTGTTCATCGGGCGCACCAGAACATGGTTTTATAATTTTTTTTACCGATGGTAAAAATCATTTTTACCATTTTTCAGTGTTGTATAGCTCAAAAGCATTGATGCAACATTTTCCTATCTGAATCGCCCTTCTATTGGTGCTTTCCTTCCTTTCATCTGTTGCTCGGTGCGTGAATTTTGAATTTTTCCAAACGATGGGCAATTTAGTTTTTTTTAGTACGTCGAAACCATGCCTCCCCGATGACAAAGTGTCTAGGTAATGTCATTTTTTCTTCATAAATTAAGTTTTCACCGTATTAAAATTTAAAATTGAGTGAAATTTTAAGTGTAAAAAAAAAAAAAAAACTGCGCAGTGCGTTTGAAGCGCTCGGCTCGCACCACCTACGGTGTGACTTGTAAATTTATCGGGTGCACTGCATACCTTGTTACATTTATCGTCGGTGCGTTGGTAAACATAAATTCACTGGCACGTCTGTTTGACGACACACTGAAGACAATCATATAACTGGTGGGGTGGTGCATCAAAGTACAGATAACGCACCAGGTCATTAAAGTACATGGTGCACCGCCTTATCAGATATATTTTTACGTAGTGTGTTGGTAAATGTGTACACCAGGGCATTCATGTTTACCAAATTCACTATTGATAAATGTAACATTGTGTTGCAGTGCACCCCGTAAATTATTTGTTGGCACCGTACACACCGCAATGAGGCTCTAAACGCCTTTTTAACATAATGAGGCTCTAAAGGCCTTTTGGGGTATGTGCTATCCCCAGCTGATTTTTAGGTGTCTGGTGGACAGCTGAAAATTGTCTCTTTCGGTGCAAAGGAGGTTAGGCACCTCTCACTCTTAGTGAATACCATATCCCACTTTACCAATGATGGGAAACGCATTAGCTGCCCTCTTTTGTATTGTGTTGATTTGTTGGTACATAGGCCATACTGTATTAGATGGTCTACCATTTTTTGCGGCAATTTTGTATAATGCTCGCCAAATGTCATGCTATGATACGTGGGAGGTCGAACTTCCCATTTGCCCCAGAGCTGTTTTGCTTATTTTTTGAGAGGTTTCCAGAGACGAGGCCGACTTTTTTTCGTCAATCTGCTAGGCCGAGGACTCATGTGTGGATGCACATGTGGGAAGAGATGAATCAAAAGAGGGGCCAACTAGATTTTTCGGCCAGGATTTTTCCAGACACACTAGGAATACTAGGCATTGTGACGAATCACATGTTCGTCATGGTGTCATATCCTTACGCAGGTTTGGATTGGCGAGGATGTCCGAACATCCTCTTCACACTAGATGAGCCACTAGATGATAGAGGTAGTATTAGTGTTTTGTTTAAATTAATATAGTTTCATTTTATTGTCTTACTTAATTAGAATAAAATTAATTTTAACACGTTCTTTAACTTCTTTTATTAAATTGTTTAATAAATTAACTATGTAATTATTGTTTTGTACTATATATTTTGTAGATATTGGCACTTTCATTTTGGATGTGCCTCCTCCCCCAACAGATGTGATGAAGAGATGATGCCTAAGGGTGCGACAGGTTAGAGTCCTCGGGTGTAGATACCCGACGACATGCGCCATAGGCCCAATACCAGATTCAAGTTGGAGTTGGGCGACCAACTCTCTGCACTTTTGAATAAGGTGGGAGTCCTCTCTGCCCCGATGCGATACATTAGGGCGGATTCTACACTCTTGGAGATTTGGAGGGAGATGTCATGTGATTTTATGCCTCTGATGTGTCATATCATTGAATATGCCATGCTACTAGTAGCGAGGAGGGATCCCGATGATAGGCACAACTCTTCTTCCAGTATGACCCATTTGTCTAGTACCCCATTGATTGATGAGGGTGGTCATGATCATCCTTCTCCACATCCTCCTCCTCCTCCTTCACCTCACCCAGAAGATGAGGAAGCATCAAATATTCCTCCTCCTCCTCTTTCACCTCACCTAGATGAGCACACCTGACCTATTCCTCATCCTCCTATTTCACCTCACCTAGATGAGCATGCCAGACCTATTCTTCATCCTCCTCTTTCACCTCACCTAGATGAGTAGGAAATACCTATTCATAATCCACCATCTTCCACTATAGACCATGCCTCCACTACTGTTGTAGATATGCATATTATCCCACCGTCTTGACCAAATATGTTATAGCAGTTATTTGACTTGTCCATGATATATATATATATATATGGTGTTTTTTTTTTCTATTGATCATGTTGATGTTGTACTTAATTTATATGTTGATGTTGATGTGTATATTTTTAGGTCATGTTAGATTTGGATGTTAAATGTGCTTGATAGATGTGTATGTTATAACATTGTTCATTAGACGTGCATTTTTCCTATTGATCATGATGATATACTTAATTAATTTATATGTTGATGTTGATGTGTACATTTTTAGGTCATGTTAGATATTTTTAGTGTTAAATGTGCTTGATAGATGTGTATGTTAAATGATGCTTGTTAGATGTGTGTGATGATGATGTTAGAAAATGCTTGTTTTTTGTTAGATGTGATCACAATGATGATGCCATGTTAAATTATTAGATATGTGTGCTAGATAATTAATGATGTTTATATGTGCTAGAGGTGTATATAATTAGATGATGTTAGCTAGCGAATTTAAATGTGTATTTTAGATGTTGTTTATGTTTGTTATAAGATTATTATCATCATCATGTTTATTTTTATAAATTACAAAGTTCAATATGGTTGAAACTATAATTGCATAGATAGTTCATTATACATATTCATTGTAACTAATTTGTTTTTTCAAAAAACAAATTACATATTAATAAATATTATTTTCCATTGCACTAATTACTCTTTTTGAATAGACTCTTCTACACTAAAAATTGTTATTATAAAAAATTTATGATCTCCAATGATAAACATTCTACTGGCTTGAAAATTTTATGGATGCAAATCTTCCTATTGTTATTTTTGTCATTATTTCGTAAGTTGATTGCTATCAAATTTAAAAATATTACTTCATTAATTGTGGTTTTACTCAACATTGGGGGCATAATTTTATAAATATTTTCAAAAGCAGTGATAAAAATATGTAAACTAACAAACACTACTTTAGTTAAAAACCAAATTATCACAAAATCATGTTATAAATTTAATTTTTTAATTATAAACCAC